>JAKRZM010000056.1:146592-164488 GCA_036379175.1 Heliconius cydno galanthus | reverse complement strand
ATTTAATATAGAAAAATGTTTAGTACGCGCGCACAGCAAACTTTAGGTTTTTTTTTCTAATATTAAGAATTTCCTTTAGTTACTTTTACTTCTTTGGTTTGTTCATTTCGGTTACTCAGATATTTTTTCTAATAATAAATCTCCACTTATTATTATTTTTTAACTTATTTTAATGATTTAGGCTTATATTTTCGCGGGCGTAGCCGCGTCCGGGCCCACTAGTCTATATATAAAGCTATAAAAGTGGAGTAACTTTTGAGCTGCAACAACTAAATAAAATTTTCTGAACATAGGTTTAAAATGAAACAAACATATAGCATGCCCATTTTAATACTATTTTAATGTAAATCAAGTAGTCTAATAGATATTAGCAAGTATAATTTTATGCTTAAACATGTGGCATGTTGCAAGTAGTTTGCATTAAAAATATTTAAGCCATATTTAAATTTACTTTTTTTTTAGTTTCATGTTTTATTCCACACAGAAGAGAAGGCAGAGAGAACCTAGTGTCGAGGCACTCCTTTTTCTGCCTGCTCCCAATACAAGACACTGGTCAAATGCAAATAAAAGTAATTATTCCCTGAGTGGGAATGTAACCCACAACCATCATGTTTACAGCCTCACAGTTGCCCACTGCTATTTATCATCTTGTATATAAGTACAGTACTATAACAGTAAAACTATTACAAACACAGTAGAAACTCGATTCGAACTCAATGTCATTTGGATAAGAATAAAAGATAAAGAAAAGCTGGTTTTGTGCATATGTAGCACAAAATTGTTACATGTCTATTAAAAGCAACAAGTACATATCAACGAAAATCAACATTTATTAGGAAATTATGAACATTTTCCAACATATGGTTTATACACAAATTTACGTACCTATAAATTTTTTCAGGTTTCATTGTACAAAATAATTATCGCGGTTGATAGTCCGGATAATCGCGAATCCGTATAACTGAAGGCCGGATAATTGAGTTTCTACTGTATTAAAAAAACTTCTTTGACTTTTTAATAACTTGACATATCCAACTCACCTGCCACTCCAAGGTGCAATCACACCCATATACGTAAGTAAAACTACCGCTAAAAATACTGCGCCAGCAGCTATTAGGCCACCCAATATTAATAACTGTTTCCATTGACCTTTTGGATTTAGACTGTGTAAATATTTTAATGCTCCAATTGCCATTAGCAAGGCAAATACACCTAAAAATATATAAAATATTGGATTTGTTTTTTTAGCTTCACACACACGAATTCTGGAGGTTTTGCGTGTTGAGTGCGGAAACACAACTCGGCCCTTTGCCTCAACCCCAGAGCAAAGAAATGAAAATATTAAATATTTCATCTCCTCGTGTCCTCCAGTGGGAATCGAAACCACAACCAGTTGCGTTTATAGTTGCATGATTGTGCTCCTGCTCTATGACTGGCTCATATGATATAATATGATTTAGTCTGAATATAAAAAAAAATGTTGAAATTTATATCTTCAATATGACAAATTACAGTAACCTTAAAGATCAGAGAAATATTACAAAGGAAGCTTTCCTTTCAGTGGAAATCAAACCTACAGCCATTAGAAGCATTTTACTTCTCAATTGTATCATAATAGCCAAAATAAGAAATTAAAAATATAAGCATTAAATACAATGTACCTAGAGACAAAATCTAGAAAATATTTTATTTGTATAATTTGTAAGCATATTAGCATATTAATATGCTACATGCCTAAAAAAGCAGACCATCTGTGAAATATTTTAGTCCATATAAGTTATATATACCTTTTTTCAGATAAAAATATCAAAAATGAAATTGTTGTCATTGGCATGGCAACACAAATTGACCAGATAATAGGGAACAAGGTATGATAAATAAAAAATTTAGGCATTAAATACATTTTTTCCAAAGACATGAGCCATAAATTCTTTCAATTGTACAATTTGTAACAGCATATTATACTGTATTTACATAAAACCAGCTGTGAAGCAATACTAATAAAACCTTATCAAACAATTACTCCATGTATTTGAGTGAAATGTTAAATTAACTTCTTGTACAACAGTTTCAATTTTGTAGTAAAGTTTGATATTAGTGTTTATTTATGACATACAAGCTATATTTGTGTTTTTTATTGTGATTAGTCTTGTAATTATACATTTTATAATAATATTTTATTAATGTATTAAAAAATAAGAAAAAAGCAAATGTATTTAATTTATACAATATACTTTTATTAAATTAGTGAATCAATTTTACATTTTTGAATATAAATTATTATTATTATTAAATTTATTATTATTACCTTGTCAATTATCTAATTTGTTTTATGGTTATAATTTACATGAAGCCCATCTGTCACAGTTAGATAATGTATGACTGTAAATACAATGGTTGCAGGTTCGATGTCCATTAACAACTAAAACTACAATCAAACATTCCTCATGCTTATATTTTATTTGTTTACATTTCTAATAAGACAAATCATATTGTTAAGCACCACCACTCAATATGCACTGTCTCCAATTTAATTAGAACATGGAGAAGGGAGTGTTACAACAATAGGTTTTCTCTTTTACCTTACAATAGGGAATAAACGGTGAAGGTGAATTATAAAATATTTTATATAAAAAAATATTAAATAATAATAAAAATGTTTTACCTGATGCAGCCATGTGTTCACTGGTGCGTATTGGTTGAAAACCAACAAATGGAATTTGCATAGATAGTAATAATCCAATAATGTAGAAAACAGTATAGCTGACAAATAGTCTTTGTGAAAATCTCCCCATTATCAGTAAAATAAATACATGGAGAGGAATCAGATTGATGATAAACACATAACCACCCCACGCCGACACCTAAAAATATAATATTATCAATTTAATTGGGAGTCATTTTTTTAAAAATATTATTTACCAATAATAGATACAATAAAAAAAATACTTACCATGTAAAAGTAAGATAAGGCTGTGCAGATTGACCAAAAAACTGATCCACTTTTAATACTTTTTAACCACAAGTAATAAGTAAATTGCAAGGCAAATATGGCAATGCCTTCATTATCATAACTGCCTGCAACTGATCTACTGCTATAGCCTGGAATAATTGCTATAAAACAAGCAGCAAACAGACCAGCTCCTCTAGACCATAGTTCAGATGTTAATAAGTAAGTTGCTATAGCAGTTAACCCACTAAAAATAAAAAGTTTATAGTAAAAACACAATGTTAGAAATTAAAAGAACATTTCAGTATAGAATTATATGATATTAGAACTATCTTACCTGAACACTGGAGCAAGAAAAACACAAATATCTCTTATATGTATAGGTATATTAAGAGCATGCAATATCCAATGTATTGTCCCTGATGTGATCATGAGGCCAGGGTACACTGTACCCCCCACGATACGCCCCAGGGGGTACCATGCTCTTTCATCGAACCAATTCAAAAAATTGTAGAACCCATGTTGTACCATGTATGCTGTTGATCTATAGTTAAACCTGTAACACGTAAGGAGGAATTCGTCAATGGAAAAAGCACTCTGAAGTAAATTTTATAAAATTATAATATTTTATTTTTAATAAAAAAAAAGCTTACCAGGGATCGAACTCATGAATAATACTTTCAAAACGAATAACTGCGAAAAGCCGGGAAGCAAAACCGGCCAACCAAGCCAGTGACAAAACTGTAACCGTGATCAGTGTGCTGAAGCCGGTTGTGTTATTAAACACTCCTTTACTCCGGCCGCCGCCTGGTTGGGACGTTGCCGATGTCGGCATCTTAATTTAAAATAAAATTATTGATTATCTTAAATTTTCAATAAAAGATTTCTCATACATCAAATTCCACAATACGAATCTATTGAAATTGATTGACTTTTGGCTGACTGACACGTCTCTCTTATAATTAAGTTTGCCAGTTGTAAATAAATTTAATATAAATATATTTATGGTTACTTATTCTCAAATTGTTTTTAATTAAAGTTAAAGGTTGAATTTATATTCAATTTATATTTATATGAAAGAATAAACAATTTGTTCAATTTTCACTCTTAATAATAAAATTAAACTCAATTTGTTTTATACAAAATCCATTTGCCAATTAAATACCGTACGATACTTATGTGTACTTCACTTATTGGTCCATAAATTCTATATCATATTATATTAAACTTCTATGCAATAATGTATATTATATATGATAACTTAAATTGTACATGTAGAAAAATAGTTAAGAGATCTTTATAAAAATATTTATAAAGATATCTATGACAATATTAAAATATTATGTTTTTAATTTGAAATGCAAAGTGTCCTAGATAAAAATTTTATGCCTTGAATGTGAAATATATTTACTATTTATATAAATTTAATTTTGAACTGTAAATTAAGATTAAAATTAAGTTAAAAATATAACGGTTATGTCTTATCTATTTCAGAACGTAACATTGATGCGTTCCTTTCATTTATGTAGGAAATAATTTATATTGTCTTTTTAATGGGATATAAATACAAAAATAGATTTTTGATAATTATTAAATTATAAAAATAAAACATTGAAAACTATATTAAAGATATTGTTTCGTTTTTTAAGCAAATGTTACGTAGTTAAATAAAATCTCGATCTATTTTTCTAAAATTATAAACGTAAGACGGAACGTAAGAAATAACGAAATTGTATAGTTTGAAAAGTTGGCAGAATTATGTTAAAATTTAGATTTAGTAATCATTTATAAGTTATTGTTAAATGAGTAAAAACAAGCAATATGTTAATATCAGACGGTATTAATCATGGAAAATTACAATCTATTATAGTTGGAGAACTAAAAAAAGCTGGATTGAAACATCGTTTTAAAAAGATTATTCTGAAAAGTGTCAAAGTAATTAGAATAAAATATATTTATATTATAGAATACAATATATTTAATTTATATTTTATTGTTACTTCTAAGATAATTTATCTTATTTTAGGATCATAAAACAGTGTTTGGAGCACCTTTGTTAAAAGTACCATCGTGTAGTGTGATTTGTTGTGGAAGTACATTGAGTGTTCCTAATGTTGTTAGTGAAATGTCTTCAGTGTTGAGAGCCAATGCTCATGTCGAAGGTTTATTTCGTAAAGCTGGATCACAAACTCGTCAGAAAGATATTAAGGTGACTACTAATGGAATGTTTAAATAATTTGTCAGGTGATTTCAACGTTAAATTTATTGGTAACTATTTCAGCGTTTGCTTGACGCTGGTGGTTGCGTATCAGAAGGCCATCATCCTATAGATGTAGCAAGTGTCTTAAAACTTTATCTGAGATGTTTACCTGAGCCTTTGATAAGTGCTGAAGTACAAGATTTACTATTGAGATGTAGAGTTTCAGGAGCAGAAGATAGCTTAAAGCCTTTATTGAATACACTTTTGCTATTACCAGTATTACATGTTCATCTTTTACATTATATAATGGAGGTAAGTAGAAGAGGTATGAGTTGCAATTAATCTTACCTTGTAGAATACCTAGATAACTACTTCCCAAAAAAAATGTATCAATGGTAAAATTAACTATATTAAACTTATTTTTAATATTTTAAATTTAGTTTTTTTGGTGTTGAGTTCTGCAACTCAACACACAATGCTTCCAGAAGTTGGCAGAAAGTCAGAAACAGAGTGTTTTAAAACTAGGTTGCCTCTGCCTATCCTGCTGTGGGGATACATTGTGAAGCTGACTTAAATTTTATTTAATTTATTTATGTTTGTTCAATGTTTTATGTTTAATATGTATGTTTTTTATATTTTTTATTTCAGTTATTAAAATATATAGCATCTAGACATAAAGAAAATTTGATGGATTCTTCAAATTTGGCCATTGTCTTGGCTCCAAGTGTTATGCCTTTACCAGCTGCCTCCTCAACCCAGCGTTTAGAACACCATGTTGCACTAGTTAAGGTAACACATAGAAACTATGGTACACTTAAAATATATCTAAATTTAAATCATGTATAATTCACATTTTTAAGTTTAGATGTTTTATGTTCATACTGTATCTTTCTTAACACTATATTCCCTCTAGTTATCCCATATAAGCAGAGGGAACCAAAATATATGAAGACATCCAAGCCACACCCTTAGTATGAATATGTATTAAATTATTTTCCTAATTTATTATCAGAAAAACCATTAAGGATGTTCAATTTGAACTCAACATCCTTTGATAACATTTGTTTTGTATGTATTTGTAACTTAGAGGATGTAGAATGTAGATAATTATTGTGTTTGTATTTATATGTTTATTTAGCTTTGTGCATTCCTAGTTTTACGAGACCTAGTCTGCAGTAGTTGAATGTAATACTGCGCTTTTGTATGTTCTGAGTGGGATATGAAGCTACAACCAATGCATTTACAGTCAGATGCTGCACCGTGATGGCATCTACATATAGTTTATAGAAATACTATATAAAGCTATTTACATATTAGTAATTTTAATTTAGTAACCATAACATGATAAAATAACATGACTTAGAAATAAGATTTGTTAAAAAATATGTTGTGGGTTCTATTCCCACTGGAGGAAATAAAAATATGAAATATTTTTGGTAACAAGGCGTAATGTGGCGTTGAGTTGCGCCACTGCAATCTTTCCAGAATTTGGTGGAAAGTGAGGAACGGAAATATAATGGGAATGGAGTGTCTTAACAATAGATTGCCAGGTTCCCTTTGCCAACCCTGCTATGTGCTGGATACAGCGTGAAGCTAAAAAATTATAATTAATTTCAGATATTTATTGAAAATGCCCACCACATAGGACTTTTAACAGATGATCTCATGACAAGGCTAGATGATGATTCAGATGTTGGTCAATCTAGACGGAAGAAAAGAAGAAGTGGCTCTCTTAATAGTAAGTATTCTGTATTATAATATGTACTAAAATAGTAAGCATTTTTTACCAATCTCAGATATGTATTTATATGTTCTAATTGCAAGTGCTATTTTTATCAAAATATGGTAAAATAATCGATTTTAATTTAAAATGTCTTAAAATTAAACAAATTAAAAAGTTGCTTGTTGTTATTTATATTGACATTAAATGTATAAAAATATTTAAACTTTATGGGATCTAGCAGCATTCTTTTTAGATAAGATATGTGTATATGTGTTTTATTACCTATGTATAAATACTATAAATATTGATTCACTATAAATGTTAGTTACAATTATGGTTCAGTTAATATAGTATAAAACTATAAAGTACCTTTTTGACTGACTCAGAGATTAACACACAGCTAAATTCAGCAGTCATGGTGCAGGGGCATAAAGTGTGACTGTTAATGCAACTGGTTGTGGATTCGGGACTCCAGGAAATGAAATATTAATTTAAATTTATATTTCCATTTCTCCCCTCTGGTGTCGAGGCAAAGCGCAGCGTTGAGTTCCACCACTCAGCACTCAGTGCCTCCAGAATTCGGCAGAAAGTGGAGAAATGAGTATCTTAACACTAGGTTCCCTCTGCCTGCTGGGAGCGGGATACAGTGTGATATTAGTTCATTGATATTTTTCTATATTAATATTCTTTACAAAACTCGTATTTCGTGATGTTGTTATAAGAAATTTATTTATAGATAAAATACTCTTCTTTCCGTAAAGTTAAATGACTTATCAATAATTGTACAATTGATTTTTTTTTATTTCCTCGCTCTGACAAGACAACGTTAGACAATGAGTTCCGCCATGTACCACGTATTGGCCCGAATTCGGACGGAAAGAAAAAGACTAAAATGTTTTGACACTAGGTTCTCTCTGCCTACACCCACCCTGCTACCCGTTCCAGAAATATACATATGAAAAATAAATTGTACTAACTACAGTCCCTTTTTTATAGGAATGTTGAGTGGATTAAAAAGAATGGTATCTGGTAATGTTAACACACCAGCGCCGGTTATGGAAAACGTTAAAACTCCAATTATAAGCAAATCTGCTGCTAAGAGAAAGTTTGACACCTACGAAGGACTTTCAGTGAAAACAAAGTAAGTATCTTAATGTAGAAAAATGTTAGCTTCAGTTTTGTTTATTCGTTAGTTATGTTTTTAAAGTTACTCTTTATGTTTACAGAAAAGAAATTACCAAAGGTCTGCCTCAGAAGGAACTGTCTTTTACGCCAATGAAAATGTACGTTTTTTTTTATTAAACAATAATTTATGTATTTCACCAAGTCAAAAACAAAATGTGACGTACTAATTTTAGATAAATCTCCTTGAATAAAATTATTTATGTATATCTACAAACTTTTGCGGATACCGTTCCCGTTAATAAAAGTTTAATAAACGCTTAATAAAAGTTTGCATAGAGTTTATTGAGATACCCAATAGGCAAAAAATAATTTCAATTTTGCAATAATTTCATGTTACAACAAAAATATACAAGGATATTTATTGATTTCGTTTTGCAGGGGTGTAACAGAACGTAAAAGACTAAGATTAAGTTTTATGGATGCCAGAAGCACACCACTCATAAATAAAGACTTCAGTTCTCATAAAAACTCCGAAACGAGTGTCAGCAGCGAGGATTTGTTAACATCTACGGAAAATTTATTCAGCGCACACGATACCATTGATTTATCACCAGACATGAAAGCCATAGACAAAGATTATGTAAGAATATCCAAACAAGAATACGAAGAAATAAAAAGTAGAGTCTCCGCCATAGAGAACAGGTTGTCCAGAGAGTTCACAGAGGTAATACCGCGAGTTCAACCGCTTCAGCAAGTTCAAAATGTTTATGAGCAAACATTAGAAGAAGTCGCCATGTTGAATTGTCCGAGTTCAGAACATTTGGCTCGTCGTTTAAGTAAAGAGTTGAAAATACGGCCAAAAGAACAAGCAAAGATCATACGATCGCCAAGCGCCAGGAAAATTGGTTCAATAAGACGCCGCTCGAAAGAAAACTTAACTAAAATAGTGCGGCACAAATCCTGGAATGCCTCGTCTCACGCCCAAGCCGGTCATAATATGGACAGGTTCTATCCTTACGTGGGGATCGTTCGTAGACAGCGCGCCACGGTCAAAGCGGATCCAGATCCTATGAACGCTCAAACTTCCTCCGAATGGGATGGCTCGCTCTCTGAAAACTCCATTAATATATCGGATACAAGTCAAAAGTACCGTCAACGTAAACGAATAAGTCTTGCACAAGATTACAATTTGAACAAAACTATTGGTAAAGTTCAGCCTCGTCGGTCTCTTAACATAAACATGAACAACAGCTGGGACGGGACCGAGTCTGATAACTCTATGAATAACACGCTTAATGTTAAAAGTAACTCAAGAACTTCATCGCAATTTCAATGTTATCAGAATGGAAATACCAAAAATTCTAAACAATTTAAAGAGAACCCACCGCATTTACAACAGAAATGGCGAAATGCTGCCGCTTTCTTTATGGATAAAACTGGCGAAGTGGAAACTAACGGTCTGTCTGGACGACCGTCTGTCAACAAATTACGGCGGCAGAATGCAGGGGCCGTACTCGCCAAAGCCAAGCTATTCGAATCCAGCTCAGATAAATCATCAGAAAGAAACGAAAAGGCGGTACATACAGGTTTTGCGAGGAAACCACGAGTCACTCAACACCAAAGAATCTTAAATCATTCGAAAACGAGGCTTCAGGCGAACAATGATGCAGAAACCAATACTTTCGGTAAACACCCGAACGACATCAGCCCAAGCGTTGTCAGATTCCGAACACCTCATCATCAGGACACCAACTCACGATTACATAAAAAAGTCACACCTATTAAAAAGATTGTGTCGCCTCAATCCAATGTTCTAATGAAGACACCTCAACCGCCGGCTATGAAAAAACCTTTATGTACCCCTAGAACTTTAAAAACACCCTCGTCTATAACAGATCACAGAAAATTGAACACCCCAATGAAGGCAGTACACATATCGCCGAGAAGATCGCCGCGGCAGAAACAACGGTATAATTAATATAAACAATTATTCTTTTATTTTACCTATACAATAGTTAAGTACATAAAAATGTAGTGTAAAAGGTAATTTAATTATTAATAATTTGTATAAAAAACTTATTTTTTGTAAATAAATATTTCGTTTTGAATTTTCCTCATTTATGGTTTAAACGTTATTGATTTCATTAATAACTATTAAGGTCAGAATAATAACCTCATTTCATTTAACACTGACCATGCAGAATAACTACTCCGAAGCCATTATATTCATATAGGTTTAGCTGGACTGGGTTTCCATATGAGCTGCTCTAGATCTTCATCTTTATTATATGGACAGAAAATGCTTGTTATGTTGATCAACTTTTACTAAGATGCTATATTTATATCTCTTAGAGATTAGATGGTCTGCTAGGGTTCCACGTCAGGNTCATCATCAGGACACCAACTCACGATTACATAAAAAAGTCACACCTATTAAAAAGATTGTGTCGCCTCAATCCAATGTTCTAATGAAGACACCTCAACCGCCGGCTATGAAAAAACCTTTATGTACCCCTAGAACTTTAAAAACACCCTCGTCTATAACAGATCACAGAAAATTGAACACCCCAATGAAGGCAGTACACATATCGCCGAGAAGATCGCCGCGGCAGAAACAACGGTATAATTAATATAAACAATTATTCTTTTATTTTACCTATACAATAGTTAAGTACATAAAAATGTAGTGTAAAAGGTAATTTAATTATTAATAATTTGTATAAAAAACGTATTTTTTGTAAATAAATATTTCGTTTTGAATTTTCCTCATTTATGGTGTAAACGTTATTGATTTCATTAATAACTATTAAGGTCCGAATAATAACCTCATTTCATTTAACACTGACCATGCAGAATAACTACTCCGAAGCCATTATATTTATATAGGTTTAGCTGGACTGGGGTTCCATATGAGCTGCTCTAGATCTTCATCTTTATTATATGGACAGAAAATGCTTGTTATGTTGATCAACTTTTATTAAGATGCTATATTTATATCTTAGAGATTAAATGGGCTGCTAGGGTTCCACGTCAGGAACTCCAGACCTTCATTTTTGTTATGTGGGAGGAAATTGTTTGTCACGTTGTTCAATTTTTCCCCAAGACAGTATATTTATATCTCTGTAGTGTAGACAGGCTGTCCACATCAGGTTACCAGATTTTAAAAATAAACTTTAGCCCAGATGTTGTCTGGACTTAATAGCTATACAACCAAAAATTTCATTCAAATCTGTTCAGTGGTTCCGGAGATTAGCGTGTACAAATAGACAAATATACAGACAATTTTTTTGCGGTTTTGGGCTCCATTACTGTTCCTATACCCCCCTCAATTATTATTTTATAAATATATTCAATTACAGACGCGCCGTTTTCACTTTCTTATTTATTATATTAATAATCAATTACACCTACCAATTTATTAAAATATATCCACTATTTTTTCATCTTTGCTGTTTATTTGATATGTAGCAGGTTAGGCAGCCGCTGTCTGAATTGCAGAAATTGCGGGAAAATAAAGTAATTTATTTATTAATTTCATTCTTCAAATTCATTAATTTTTTTACTTCTTTTTATTCTCATTTTCAATGAATTCTAATACAAATCCAACACACTTTTTTTATTTATAAGTATAAATAAAAAAAGTGTGTTGGGACAAAATAAAGGGAGTTAATAAAATTCAGATGTATAATATTATATGATGTATATCACGGATTTTACAGTGGTGTTCTCAAGTATAAACAAAATATTATCCAGATTTTAATGTAATAAATTAAAAACATACTGACATTTCAATAAATAACAATTTCACGTTCAATTCAATTATATAAAGCGGCGCCACTTATTTAGATAATTTTGACGTCTTATCATATCTGTACGCGGTGAACTAAAATACTTCTCTTACATATTTAGCGATGATCACAGATTGAGGATATAAAAAAAGCATATTCAGAACATACCATACCAGAACTATGGAGACGATTGAACGGTTCGAAACTTGCTGATTATTGAGTAATTTAGATTTTTCATTATATCTTATCTTCTAACTTATCATTATCGGATATCGGGCGCGCGCGCGGTGCGCGGCCTCCCTCTCAACATTGCTTCTCGTTCGATATCGATACCACATTTAAATTAACAATATAATAATAAAATATCAATTGTACCTAAGATCTTTTCCAATTAAATACGCACATTCTTTCCTTTGCATTTTATAATACACTAGCGGCACTCTGATCTCTCCCTCCGCGTGACGTACGTAATACATAATAATTAATTAAACATACACGTTGTGATCAATAATAAAAATATAATGATACAAATACATTAATTACTACATTTTCGATTATTGTGAGACATAAATATTTACAAAGCGCGATAGGAGCGCCGAAAATAGTTAGGCGAGGCGGACTCCCAAATCAAGAGATAAAGTTCGACATGCGTCGCACCTACCACCCACCCAGCCCCGACCGACCAGACCGAGTGGCTTTTACTCGATAGAATATTTCTATTAACTAAACACGAACAAACGACCCTAAACATCAGGTGAGCTAAAACAAATGTTTATTTATGTAAAATGAATCGTATCGTCAAACAGTTAAAATATTTATAATACAAATAGCTACCCTGACCGTCGCAGTCGCTGGATCGAGTCGGCCATGGATAAACGAAAAAATCGAATCCGACACGTAATCAAACAAAAAATCAATTTTCCTCATGATTTTACATAACCAGAACCAGTAGCGTAGACGATATTATAAGGCTATTACAATATCTTATAAAACAAACCATAATTTTACCTAAATACATACATATTATATAATGTGACACCAAAAGTGAGATGATTACAATTTGGGAATGTATGATTCTACACGACAAAATACAATATTAAGTACAGATGATAAAAACGCCTCTACATATACAAATAGCGTATTAGAAAACTTTTCGTCTATAGAATATACATCGAGAATACATAATTGAACCGATTATAGGTCATATGAGGTGTACAGCGACACGGGTGCGTGTAATGCTAAGTTAATAAAAATAATAATTAATAGTTAAGGCTGGACATACACGGACTAAACGATCGATGCCATTTCTCATTAACTTGCGACAAACTTTCTGTACCAAAGTTATAATACATATTATAAATGTTCACAACTCAACTTATAGAACTTTGAATTGCACCTGAACCGGACACAATACAATTTCATATTCCAATAACTAATTATAATAATATATATAAATTAGACATCCGTGTACGATCGTCCTTCATGGCAGGTGTGGTGGCGGGTGTCGGCAAGTGTCGCCTACGTGTCGGCGGGTGACGGCGATGTCGGCGGGTGTCGGCAGGCGGGACGCGGCTCAGTTGACCATGAGCGTGTGCGACTCCATAGGAGCGGCAGAGTCGTAGAGCGTGTCGGTGTCCTGCGTGGGCTCGCCCTGCAGTTGGCATTGGTTTGACAACGTACCAGCGCCGCAATCACAGAAAAATCTGAAAACAAACGACACTATATGTTTAATACTTATCCAATCTATCGAATCTATATTATATATCTAAAAACTATTTGCTTGAACATGCTAATCTCAGGAACAACTGGTTTGAATTAAAAAATATTTTTGCGTTGGAAGTTAAGCTGTATAGACTACAAATTACTTATTTTTTTTGGATGAAACTTGTGCCCGTTGTAAAAGCTACCTAAGGCAAGTTCCTTAGTTAACGATATTTAAGTGACAATATGTTATAAACAACTCTCAGTCCTTTCTATTCAACCACAACACCCTTGCGGGCAAAAACCATAAGTAGAAGCGTGTCTTCAATCATAAATTATACACGTAAAATGGAAAATTTACCTGTCGTGACGAATAAATTCAACATCATGACCAGAATGGCATGTTTTGATGCAATTGACACAAATAGCGTTACGATCTGTCGTGTTACATGTCTGGCATCTGGAATTACAAATATCACATTAAATACAGGAAATAACTTCAATTGAAGAAAATAATACGAATAAATTAATTTGTATTTTTTTATTACAATAACTCAAAAGAATTGAGTTATAACTAAAAAAATACAAAATTAACATTAACAATTAGATTAATAATTACCTATAGAAATCATGCATTGGAAAAGATGTGTATGATGAAATTTTGTAAAGACACTGTCCACCGCCGACCGCCTTCTCTACGGCGTCTTGATTGCTGAATATTTTGTTGCCGCGCACTAACGGAGACACTCCCGACGCTAAACATAGTCCTGGCAAAAAGAATGTCACTTATGTCAGTATTAAAGAAATACATATAAGCCAAAAAATATATATCAATAACTAGTGTTATTTTAATACCGCACTCCCCCTAGTGGGAATGGAATTCACAACAGTCGTGTTTAGTCACTTTGTGACATTGTCCCACTCTTTGACTGTGACATTTTTTTTAGCCTATACCCCGCACATAACAGAGTAGGTAGAGGGAACCTAATGTTAAGACACTCCATTATCATTAACACACTTTCGCTCCCCATTTTTCCGCAGGAAGAATTGAGTGGCAGAACTTCACGCCGCGCTATGCCTCGTTACCAGAGTGAAGATATGGAAATATTTATATATTCCATTTCCTCATGTGGAAATCGATTTTTAAAATGTTATCTTTGTTTACAAGACAAAAAAAATTAAATACAATATCCGCCAACTCACCTCCAAATCTATTATTAAATATCTGATTGTGCTCGAGCGTGGCGGTAGCGTTGTTGGTGATCTCGACGCCGGCGGCGAGACCGTCGAATATGCGGTTGCGTCGCAGCACCGGGTGGCTTTGCGTTGAGATCAGGACGCCAGCTTGCGCGTTGCGAAATATGTCGTTCTCCTCGAGGACACCCTGCAATGGCGGTTGTGTTATTTTTAGAACGTCAATACGTAATGTATGTAACTAGTGTTATATGGGAAGACAGTACGGGTGACGCATCGTGTAATTGAAACTTTTACACATTGTATAGTAGTTGGGGAAAAATATGAGAAATTAAATCTGTGCAGCCATCTACAGTTAGCTTCAGGGCCGTTCAGCCGCATTCCATGGATTAACGGTGTCGTGCGGATGTTACTGTGGGGTGGCGTTGTAAGGTGGGAGATAAGAGCAGTTACTGAGATTTGGGATACCAAATATGTGCTTGTGGCTTTCAAGTTTATTTTAATAAAACCAAAAAAACAAGGCAAGTGGAAGTAACATTACATGTGTCATTTGTGACAATATGTGTGTTAATAATATGTAGAGTTTTAATAATATGTCACAAATATAAAAACATAAAAGTATTTTTTTTATTTAGTATACCTACTTTAGTATAACTATATAAACTATTGCATAGCAGTTTTTTTTAAGTTATTGTAAGAAAAATGCTACAAAACCTGTTTAATCAAAAAATATATATATGGATACCATACAATACAAACCTNCTAAGAGCAGTTACTGAGATTTGGGATACCAAATATGTGCTTGTGGCTTTCAAGTTTATTTTAATAAAACCAAAAAAACAAGGCAAGTGGAAGTAACATTACATGTGTCATTTGTGACAATATGTGTGTTAATAATATGTAGTGTTTTAATAATATGTCACAAATATAAAAACTTAAGTCTTTTTTTATTTAGTATACCTACTTTAGTATAACTATATAAACTATTGCATAGCAGTTATTTTACGTTATAGTAAGAAAAATGCTACAAAACTTGTTTAATCAAAAAATATATATATGGATATCATACAATACAAACCTTGCCACCATTAAATATACAAATGCCACCGTCTCTGCCATCAAAAATCTTATTTCTCTTCAGGGTGGGGTTTGAATCAGTCTTTATCCACACTCCGGCCATGGCGTTATCGAAAATTTCGTTTTGTTCCAATAATCCTAGGCCACCGTTGTATACTAGAACGCCGCCATTTTGCCCACCCCATATTTTATTTCCACGTATAACGGGATTACTACCGGTTCGTATTTGTACTCCTGAATAGAGGTGGTTGAATATATCATTGTCTTCTAACTTTCCGTGGCCGTTGTCGTAGAAGTATACGCCTACCTATGATTACAAAATTATCAATTAGCCTCTATATTTAATATTCATTGATGAAACAAATTATAGATGAGAGTGAGATTGAGAATTTAAAGTTAAATTGTCTAGAAGAAAGAATTATTCTATATTTTCTAAAGTTCATTAATGCTATAATAAACAACATTCTCATATATTTTTTCTACAGCTTTCTATAGCCCTGAACAGGGCTTCAATCCCAAATAGATCCTCTATTTTTAAGAATTGCTTTCAATTATATAAAACTTTTGGGAGTGATTTTCAAAATTTAAAGAAGTTTCAATAACATTATAGAATATTAATAGTGTAAAGACAGTGTAAGTGTAAAAAAAAATATCTAATTGTTATTTTAAAGACGTTTTTATAAATCATTACAATGGAAGCAAGAAAGTAAATGGAAGCTGTGAATCAACCAGGGAGTGATGCCAAATTAGTGTAAAGTGCTAAAATTGAGGCCTCTCTAGTATGTCGCAACATATCGAAGCAGTGTATGCCACTGTTACTGCATTAAGTCGACGCACGACGTTGCAGTATCAGCTCTCAATTCAACCATCGCAATGTATCTTCTTTCTTGATTGTACCAACAAATACTGATGGTTAGTTCTTTATGAACTAATATAGAGTTGCTGTTAGAATGAAAATTTAAAATATATAAATATAAAATACCTGTTTCCCCGAATGTATGCGATTACGTCGCAACACCGGCGTGGAGCCGGTCGTGATCCACACGCCGGCCAGCGTGTTGGCGTACACCTCGTTCTCCTCGATCAGCCCCTGGCCCTTCTCGTGCACGTAGATACCGCCGTGCTGGCCGTGGTGGATCTTGTTGTGCCTTACTATAGGGTCACTGTTTGTGCGTATCTGTAAATAAATATACTATTGCTTTAAACATGTCATCATGACATTAGACCCGTCAGGGCGCAGGGGCACAAGTGGGCTGTAAACGCGACTGATTGTGGGTTAGATCCTCATTTGAGGATATGAAAAATGAGGAAAGGAACGGGTTGACACTAGGTTTCATCTGCACACCCTGCTGTGTGTGGGATACAATGTGAAGTTATCCAAATATATCTAGGCAGTTGTGTTGCAGCAGCATGTCTAACAATAACCACGATAGTTGTGGGTTCAATTAAACTATTGTTATTTTCTTTGTGGAAATTAATTATTTTTATTTTCTTGCTCTGGTAAACAAGAGTAATGCAATGTCTCGAAAATTAGGCCGAAAGTAGGAGTGCCACAGCACCAGGTTTCCTCTGCCCAAACTGCTGTATGCAGGGCACAAAAAAAAATTTAAATGGCGGAAAAATCTTCTCCAATATATGTATATGGGCAGAACACAACCACAACAACAACTACTGTTAAAATAATTCTTAACATAAAATTAACCTCAAAACAATAATAAGACACATATGGGACAACCAACCTGTATTCCAGCTAAAGCGTTGCCATAAATATTATTGTGCTCAATGAGACCGCGGCCCTCCCCGAATATGTACACGCCGCCTTGGTGGCCATTGTATATTTCGTTGCGGCGTATGGTCGGGTTGCTGTTGGATGTGATCCAGACGCCCGCAAAGTTATTGGAGTGTATCTTATTGTCTATGAACTGGCCCAGACCAGACTCGTGGACGTATATCCCGCCGGTCTGTCCGTGGTGTATCTCGCAGTGCACCACTGTGGGGTTGGCGCCAGCCTTTACTTCGAATCCGGCGATCCTGTTGTTGTGGATGTCGTTGGCCTCAAAGTAGCCCTGGTGAGAGGATTTTTCAGTGTTCATTCATTTCTTTCAAATTACTGTGGTGCGAATATGGTTATGTATGAT
>JAKRZM010000056.1:127774-143806 GCA_036379175.1 Heliconius cydno galanthus | reverse complement strand
CTAAGTTAAGTTACAACTCACCCTTATAGTGTTAAAGTGTTTTATACGAGAGTCCTTCTTGGGACGGTGGTTGGGCCGCACGTGTATGCCGTAGTAGAGCTGCCGGAAACTCTCCTTCCACGGGTTGTCCGCGTCGCACTCGTCCGCCGCCACGAATTCGAACTGGCACGGCGCCGGGTGCATCAGCGGTGTGTCGTATTCGAACACCGATTGGTATAAACTTTTCCTGTGTGGATGATTATTAATTAACGTTATAATTAGGTAATAATTATAAGGTACGTACCTATACTAAAACCATATTAACCATAGTAATATTACGCCTTGCTGTTCTTTATAAAACATTTTATATTTGCTTTGTTAGTTCGTTATTAAAACTATATCTACCAGCTGCCAGTAAAATGTTTTGATAGTAAATGAGAACTCACCACAACTCAGTATCATTGGCAATGGTGTTGAATCGCTTGCACACTTGGGAGACGCGGCACAGGTCGCGCTCCGTGAGGTGCGACAGGATGCACAGGAGCACCTCGTCCGGCAACTCGTACTGCAGGTACTGTGACACGTTGCACACGTCCACGCCCTGTGATAGAGATCTGGAACAACAAACATGTTTAGTTTGTCTTATAAGAAAATTAACTACCATAACCTGCGTGGCGCAGGGGCAAAACAAGTAGTTGCGTAACTGCGCTATATCCTTTTTTTTTCAGCTTTACACAATATCCCGTACAAAGAAACCTAGTGCTAAGACACTAGATTACCCCACTTTCTGCCGAATTCTGGAGGCATTGCGTGTTGAGTAGCGCATCTCAACACCGCGCTTTGCCTCAACAACAGAGTGAACCCTACTTTGTGCGGAATACAGTGTGAAGCTGATTTATTAATATTTTATTAACATCTCTTTAAACTAGGTACCATAAGATTTAAGAAGAGCAGTGGAAGAAATTATAATTTTTTTGACATTTTTATCACACACGTACACACGTTATCTTGATCTATTTGTTAAAGATCTTATATTATTATACTTATTAAGAATACTTATTACAAATTTTGCAATCCTGGCAAATCCACTCTTGGAAACCTTGGACGTAAATATTTTTTTATTAAGTGTGGAATAACAGTTTAAAAGTATTAAAAATTATATTATAATATTTTTCGAAATGGTTTAGTAACATAGATTGAATGGATTGTAATGAAAACTAGATATAGTATTAATACCATATTCTAGCTGAGATTGATTAAGATTTATTTTAATTATAAATATTACATGTTATTAATTAACTAGGTGTTATAGTTTTCTTATTTTCAAATTTATTGCTACAGAATGAAAACTGGGTTAGAATTATAACAGAAACCGTACCAGTTTTGTCTACAATAAGGGATATAATATAAAACTATAATTTTTTATTTTTATCAGAAATAGTTTTCAACAAATATGTCTATATTTTAAGTATTGACCTCATTTAAATATAGATTGAACATTTGTCCTACATTTATATTTTGAATGTATTCATTTAATATTGAAATATATAAAACCTAATCAATTTATTTTTGGTTATATAATTTGTACTTAAATAAGGCAATTTCAATATACTGTTTTGGTGAAAAATATCTATGAGCAAGGGTTAATTGACATGATGAGTCGCTGGCCCCTAGTTGGCAAATGTGTAGTGACTCATATAATTTTTTTACATACAACAAAAAAAATATTCAAAAGTTTATCCTCATAGAAGGTCAGAGAACAGTTTTGGAGAATTGCAAAAGAAAATTTATTCAAGTTCATTTTTTTAGCTTTACACTGTATCTTCAGACAGGGAAAATAATTTATATTTGCTGGAGGAAATTTTGGCTAAGGAGGAGTAACTCACTCACTCTCAATTTAACTTCAGATAAGATTTTATTTATATAATAATCATACAGACAAGCTAAATTACCAAATAGGTACTGACTATAAATATAAACAAAACATTATCAACTGGCTTTTACCTGCAGATTCAAACCAATTGTCAAATGGAAAAATATCTAGGACTCGAGTATGACACATCTGAAATGGTTGACGTGACGTACAGGTACATAGTATGTATATTGAAATCTCTAAATGATTAATGTGATGTTATATAACACAAGCTCAAAGGCTAAAGCTGTGAAGCGAAAAGTGGGGACCTAAGTGTCTTAATGGGAGTAATAGTCTTAACATTACCCAGGTTTCCTTTAGGACCCCGCTATGTGCGGGATACAGCAAAAAGCTATTTGTATAACATATACACTTCCCTATCTGTCTTACACGAGGACTCTTTCCATCCAAATCATGTCTCCTGACATAATCGCGTTCAAAAAACAAGCTTTTGAACTTTTATAATATAATAATTACAGATTTTGCCCTTCAGCAAAACTAATTAGACTTATATTTAACCTGAACAAAGATCAACAGAAGCACTCACGTTCTAGGCCTCTTCCTGGCTGGCAGCGAGCACGCCCCCGACGGACCCGGCTCGTGGTAGGCGGGCGGCGACTTGCGGCGGAGGTCGTACGGGCTGTGGTGGCCGGCGGTAGTGGCGGCGGCAGCGGCGGGCACGGGCGGCGAACCCCCGCCCCCTGCACCGCTGCCGCTGGGCCCTGCGCACGCGGTCGCCGCCATCGCGCCGCCCGTCACGTTGTTGGGACACGGCACCGACTCACATGGCTCGCCTGGAAGTTGACAGCTCGTTTTATTTGTACTGATCACAGATCCATATTTAGATATACATATATTGACATAGATTATATGTCTATCTATAATACAAACATGTACCTAGTATGTTAAATGTATATGAAAGTAAGTTTCGTGTTGAATGGTGAAACTAAACGCCACGCTTCACCTCGTTACCACAGCAAGGAAATGAAAATATTTAATATTTGTTCGAGTGGGCCTGCACCAACTGACCTTGAATTAAACTTAAATATATTTACAAATGTAGCCTGTCATTATTCTAACTTACTGCAAAGAAACAAATATATAATATTGAAAAGTCAAATTATGTAATTTGCTTAGTAACAATTAACTTACAAGCTTTTACAAAAATGAAACAGATATAAATAAGAATGAAATAAATTTAAAAAACTTCTTTCATTTTAACTGTATCCCATAATCAGAAACTAACCAAACTTTTATTAGAATACCCTTAACCCAATTAAAAAAAAATAAAAAAAAAAATTTACTAAAGAAATATTTAAAGGTCCCGACTGTTCATCCTAATAAACTATTGGATTTGTTTATTTTCTTATTAGATTTATGCAGTCAGTTAAATTTATAATAAAAAAAATTAAAAGCTTAGACTAAAGAATAAACTCTATATAAAATAATGTGACAAATGTAATGATAGACTACAACAACTTATTTGTTCTTAAAATAAAATTGATACCATAATATACTTTTTTAAAGTTTAAATCAACAGTAAGGAAAGAAGAATATTCGAATTTTAGCTATGAAGTTCTTGAAATAATGTAAGAGTAGCAAAAATTTGTAAAATAAATATCCCTATAAAGATGGTAACTACAAAAAATACCGACCATATAAGAATTTTGACAAGAATGAATGCTTTATTGAAAAAGATACTAATTGGGAACTTTAAATATTCATCAAAATTTGATTTAATAAATAGTTATTATTTAATATCAAGTTTATATTTATAAATTAGAGTATGTAGATTGTTTAACATAACAACTATTTAACATATTACATAAATAAACTTAAGAATTGATAAACTATTATAAACTTGACAGTTGCATTTTCTCATATCTAATCCAAGTATTTAACATTAATTTAAAGTTTTGCTTGTTAAAATAATTAAAAAGATTTATTCAGAAACTTTCTAATTGCAAAATTAAATAATCATACAAAATGAAGATGACCCAAATTCTTTAGCCAAACAAAATTTTAATAATATTTTGATGTGTTTCAGTTGGAATAGTTCTTTCTAAATAATAAACAATAAAATTTCATCTTAGATTATACCTAGCTATTTTATCTTAGACAACATTTTGATTAGCTGCCAAAGATCTGACCTATTTAAGATGTACTGTTTTAAAAGAAGGATATATCAAATAATATTTTCCAATTACATGCTATTTTGTTTTGATATATTATTTTTATGCATAAGCATTAAAATCTAGTAATTAACACATTTAATTGTGATAATATTTACGATAATTAATCTTTTAGTGAACCTATCAATATAAGTTGTTTACAATGTAAGCACATTGTACACTATTTAATACATAATAAATATTTGGACTTGGCCCATGAGACTACTGCCATGTGAAATGTCAATATCATTGTGCAGATAGTAAGGATTAATAGCTAAAAGTGTGAAACATCTTAAGAGCTTTATTGCTTAGCTGTTGGATGAAGAACTTAATGTAGACAGCAGTATTGCTTGAAACTGTGCAATTTATGAAGTTCTTTACTCTGGACCTCCAGCTATCAGTAGTTTCGACCCCATCCCAACCAAAAGTTTTTTTTTAATATTTAAATGTACTTTTTTATTTACTAAAAAGGTAAATTTGTCATATGCATATAAAAGTATTCAATAACAATGTTCAATGAATGATTTGAATATTTATTGAATATATTTATGGCACAAGTGATAGTTTGTTATTGAAAGTGTAATAATTAATAAAAAAAATTGTAAACAATCTTCTTATATTATAACAAAACAAAAATTATATCAGTATTTATCAATCCACCACTTAGAATTAATAAGTTAACATAAATACTTTTTACACAAATTCTTTATGGTTATGTAAATCTTTTATTATAGATGATCTTAAAAAATATGAATACTAACACTAATTAACATAATTATATAAAAAATTGAACATTCTTTATATCACGAAAAATCTTTTGTTTACATTGTGTATGGCATACTGTAAAACAGTAACAATCATCTTGTTATCGAAATTGAATACTCTTAAAGTATATATATATGTAGAATATTAATTATATATAGTTGCATTGTATACTTAAAATATTTATATCCTATCTTTTTCAAACAGCTGTTTCGTCATACTGTAAAAAAATTGTCTTCATCTTTCAAATCAATACTCATATTGCGCAAAATGTCACAGAAATGCGCTATTCATAAATATCGATATGCAAGAATTGAAAATTCACAAAGCTTATGCATACAATTAAATACAAGATGAACAATGATAGGCGAAACATTTATTTCTAGGCCTAAACTAATTTATATCGATATGCCTACAAACGTATACAACATAAGTAGCTAATATTTACGAATGATACAGATATTTATACGGAGTTCGCTTAAATAATATAGTACTGTAATGAAAATGTCTGTAATAAGCCATTTGTAACACTTGGGATACAACAGCAGACGACCCGGATAACTTACTCGACTGTGTCCTGGAAGGCAGCGGTATCCGATGTCCACCTTTTCTTCGCGATCTACGGACGTAAGAACGCGAAGAGGAAAACGAGGCACTAGGCATAATTTCTTTTTCTTCTTATTTTCACTAGAATTCAGTCTAAACAAAGGAGACACCCGCACCAACACCGTCGGCCATTTTCTGTTTAGAATAGATTGGGGAACCGAAACAGGAAATCAAATTTGTACCACATCAGTCACCGCAACGCAATTATCTTATTAATTCACTTATATAACACTAACCACTGATATTAAATATACTATCTGTTAACTTATAAAAACCTTAATTAACAAATTATAGTAAAAATTTGCACTACCCTAAAACGAAGGGCGAATCTCTGTAAGAAAAATATGGCGGATTTCTGATTTAACATGGCGGGGGCGACACTAACGCCACCTAACAAAAAACAATGTTTTTTTTCTTTAATGCGTTCGAAATAAAACGTTATTGTGCTCGTTTGGTTGGTACGGTACCTACTTAGTAATGTTCCAGTAACGATTTTTGTACGATTTTGACACCTAAATAGTTGCTAATTTTTTCTTATTTTTAAAATTACCGGTAGGTATGTACGGTATGATTATTAATTAACATTAATCTCATTTTATCTTTAACTATATTTTATATAACTTTATACAAATATGTATAAAATTAGTATGGTACGGTACAGTATTTATTTATATTCTTTATTGCACAAAAAAAAATGTATAATAGGCGGGCTTAACGCTAACAAGCATTTTCTACCAGCCAACCTGTCATGTGGGAGAACAAAATGTGTAGGTGTGCAAAAATAAAAAAAAATTAAAATAAAATATCATACAGTACTTATATAAATATATTTGATTAAAAAAACTCTTTAGTGAAATTTTATCTAACAGAATATTTACAAAACAATACGTGTATTTCGTATGTTTACAGAAATGTAAGTTTATAAACGTAACTCCATAATTTAATGTAAATGTCATTGTCAATTATTAAATTATAAAATATGCCAATTGTCAAATCTCTTGTAATGTATTATGCATTTAAGAATTGACTTATCGTTATTTAAACACAATATTAAAGTAATAGTAAATTATTTTAAAAATGGGCTTATATAATTTAACTGAACAACATAGTTGTTTATTTTCCATATTGACGTGTGTATTTTTGACATTCTCATTCGTTGGTAGTTTATATATATGGAGATCTAATTTAAGCAGGCAAGTACCTATATAATATAAAATTTATTTGTTTATTTATTTTAATACATTTATTGGTGTACGATCTCAACCTCTTTTGCGGTGCCTTAAAACTTAAAAGCATATTTTTTATCGTTTCCGTGGGAATATTTGAAAAAAATTTCAGTTACTTTTTTCTTACATTCCTCAAGAAACATATATGACAAATTTCGGCCTTCTGCCATCAGTCCATCAATTAGATGAACTGATGGTAGAAGGCCCAAGTATGTCATATACATATGATTTAGATATGGTAATTATTGTTATAATTATAGCTATAAATATAACACTTATTGCAGGGACCACCCAAGTACAATTAAGAGAAGATTTTTCAGCGTGATTTGTATGATGTTAGTAGCACCTATGTTTACATATGCACTTGTTGAAGAAGAAACTTTGCACAATGGAAATATATATGACTATATGGGCCTAAGAAAACCAGGCATGTTAGCAGCACTAATAGTTCCCTTACTTCTGACTGCCATTTTATTTTTGGGACCATTGACAATACATTTTTTTGCGGGGACATGGAAGTTATATTCAGGTATACATAAAACAATTACAATTGAATTAGATTAATTTATTGGTTAAATAATATATGAGACTCTTCAATTTTAGTTACTTTTTTAATATGTTGAACCTATATGAATCCTCAATGCAAAAATTCAGTGATTAAAACATTTACTCTGTCAAATCCAGTCTAAACTTATAATATTTTTTTAAAAATATTTTATTGAAAAACTATCTTTGAAATTATAACTATACAAGTATTTCATATATGCCTTTTTCCTAATCAAAATATACTTAGTGGAATTTTTAGGGACACCTTTTAATTCTACTAGGCTGGCAGTAATGAAGTGGGAGGAAGATATAAGTGAGCTCTGTGCTTCAGCACTTTAACCAATGTTCCTAATCTCTTCAGAGAAATAAATAAATAATAAGTAATTTTTTTTATTTGTTAGTGTTTGAAACTGAGTAATGGAATTTCTTACATACGGCTTAAACCCCTATACTAATAAAAGAAAGTTATCCTAAAAAAATTACAATTGTGTTGAGGACACATATAGTTTGTAAGACCTAATACATCTTTTTTATCATCTGCTACATACACAATGCCTCATACATTATATTTTTTCATATAACTATGAATTACTTATGAATTTTTCAATTTTTCAGACCCATACTACTGGTTTTCTAACTGGGTAAACTTAGTGTGGTTGCGTAATCATATAATGGCTCCTTTGAGTGAAGAATGGGTGTTTAGGTCATGTATGATGCCACTTCTATTACAATGTCTTGATCCATTTAAGGCTGTGTTTATTGGACCATTCCTCTTTGGAGTTGGTGAGTATGTCTTTTTTACTTGATTTTATAGTGTTTTACTGTGAGTTATTTTTGTATATCTTTACACTTCAATTTATATAAATATTTCATATAAATTGGGACTGAAATGGGGACTGAATCCACAACCAGTCACAATTACAGCCATACTGTGCCCCTGTACCACAACTGGCCTCTGATTTTAATATTTCGATTGATTGATGATTTTAATATTTAATATGTCAATTAAGATATATTAAATTTCTATTTTCAGCTCATTTTCATCATGTATATGAGCTTCTGAATTCTGGTCGATCACTTAAATCTGCTTTATGTATAACAGGTATAATTTTTTAATGTTATTAATTTAACTTTAAACATATTTTTTTATAAACAGTAATATTAATATTTTTATTTTAGGGTTTCAATTTTCATATACTACATTGTTTGGTGCCTATTCAGCATTCTTATTTTTAAGGACAGGTATGCTTTTTTTTATTTTTAACAATTTTAATATGCACCGCAACTGCACAGCGCCTTACTGTGTACATTTCAATTTCACTTGTGAAAATGAATTATTCTCATTTCCTCGCTCTGGTAATGAGTCAAATCGCGTCATTGACTTCCGCCATTTAACATACAATACCTTAAAGATTGAGAAAAGAGTGTCTACACTAGTTTCCATCTAGCTAACCTGCTTTGTATGGGATTCAGCATATAGAAGGAAAAAATATGTTAAGTTAGCTACAAAAGTGCAAAATGTTACAAAATTTTGTCAATCAATTTGCGAATAATTTTAATAATTATATTTACAGGGCACTTCTTCGCACCTCTGGTTGCCCACATATTTTGCAATCATCTCGGGTTTCCTAACTTCTTCGCCGCATTCGAGTTCCCACTTTTCCCGCGTATCGTTATTTTAACTAATTTTGTATTAGGTTTAGTCTTGTGGTGTTATTTGCTTGTGCCGCTGACGGATCCTTATATTTACGACAACAGGCTACAATTGTTAACTTAAAACGAAAGGTTTACTAAACAAACTTATTAAAGTATTAAGGAAATAAACTTATTTTATTTGTATTTTCTATACTAATTTATAAGGTTGTGTAAAAAGTATGTTTTAAATAATCATATTATTTGATAGAAGTTTTGTGCTAACATAGTATTTTTCATGTCAATTTAATGTAAATGCTTATTTTAATAGATTATCAATAATAATAGCCCTATTCTATGGAAGTTTAAAACATTTTTATTTTATATTAAAGTGCCTTTTTTGATATTTAATAAAGTAGTTTTTTTTCATTATATATTAATGCAATGTTACATTTTTGGTAGAGTTAGTAAAGACATACTCCAAAATCCACTATAAATTAGATTGACTTTAAAATATGAAACAGTTTGATAGCTTTTGTAATTTTTCTGATAAATCACATTTATCAATACAGTTTCTTGGTTCTTTATAAGTTTTATGCATAATTTCTCAGTCAACTTGTAATTCTGCTAAATTTATAATAAATGTAAAAGTTTATGACTATGATTGCCTGTTTCACTTTCACGCAAAAACTACTGAATGAATTTAGATAAAACTTTATATTAGATTAACAAATTATGCAAAGATACAATTTATGTAAAGATTTTGTATTACTTTAAGCGGGCGAAGCCGCGTGTAGGTCGCTAGCAAATGTAATTACATAAGAAATTTAAGCAAAACAGACAAATAGTAGAATATTATTGTAAAGGTAATATTAACAATATACATAAAAAAATATGATTAATGGCCATTTTGTACTTATGACAGATAAAAGCAAAAGAAAAACATCTTGAATATTTATGTTAAGCATAAGGAAATAATAAAGTAATAGTAAAATAATTAATAATGATTATGTAATAATTTAGTTAAATCATTGTTCACTTTTAGGTTACCATGGATTGTTTATTTAATATGTACAGTACGGTCAACGAGTTGCGGCCGCTCTGAAGTTAGCTGTAGATCCCTTTTTCTATTTTCCTTAATTTTGATTATTTTCTTCCTGAGTTAACAATGCGCAGAAGATTAGAAAGCCTTACTTCGGGGCAGCCATGACTCGTCACCTCATTTGTAACAATTGCACATTCATATCATACTGAAAAATATTATGTTAAGTGCTTTTTTAATTGATTGTGCTTTGCCATTTTTATTTTTGGTGCTAAACGATGATTTGTAATACCATATAGTTTATATTATGTGCCATAATAGGAGGACAAAAGGATAAACACATTTTTTAAATTTTAATATTAGCTTTCTATGTCATAAATGTACAGTTCTGTACTGTTGAAGTACATTGTTATATGTGTAAGTGTAGGTTCTGAAATGAGTCTTCCTTAATTGGCATTTGGCATCGTGATTTATATAAAGCGTTTAAGCGTTTTGATTTCCCAAATCAATACTTCGGTATTTTAAAAGTCATTTTAAAAAAGAAAAGAAAATGTTCACCTATAGCTAATATGGTTTTAATAAACTGGTCATATTTTGTGATGTAACTTTCGCATTCGTACGCGTCATCAATCGTGGCCGCCCTGAAGTTGAATTTTTACTTTTCTTGAGTAATTGAATTACTCAAGAAGACTCTTGAGTGCAAAAGTTTAGAAAGCATAAAGTCAGACGCGCCACAACTCGTCGAATGTACTTTACAATGTTAATTATAGTGTTTTGTCTGACTAGTCAATTCGTGTATGTATAAAAAACTATAAGATATAGATACCTAAGTATTTTCGTAGATTATAGAAATTTTAGTCACCTAGGTTAAGTTTAAAAAGTCCTATTAATTAATAAACTAACAACACTAAACTTAATTCAGGCTAAGTGTATAGTCTTATTTCATTCTATTTATCGCACAAATGTCATTTTGTCACAAATTATTGACATTTTAATTAAATAATTATATATTTTTACTTCACTATATATTTTTTGCAACATTGCAATTGCATGTAATGATGACGTATTAAATCATATGAATCATATAAAATCAATTACAGCAATATAATAAAATCAAAGATACAAATGTCAACTATTTCATAGTCAAGGAACGGACATATGAATCGTTTTAAACGGAAGTTTTTAGTTCCTTTAGAAATGTAATATTTTAGTCGTTTTATATTTTTAGTATTTAAATTACTGAATTCTTATCTATATTTAAATTAAGTAATTTTTTGCGCTCATATTCATATACCTCTTTACGAAATAACCTTGTTTAAACAATAATTTTATACTAATATTTTTATAAGCAATTACAGTCAATAAATTTTTAATACATATATTTTTTTTATTATAGACAATAAAGTACACAATATTGAAGCCTTCGTGGCACAGGGACACAAGCGTGTAACTGTAACGCGACGGTTGTGGGTTCGACTATATTATTCATATTTTCATTTCCTTGTTCTGATACCGAGGCAAAAGCGCAGCATTCCGCCAATCAACACGCAATGCCTCGAAAATTTGACGGAAAGTGGGACACGGAGTTTTTTAATACTAGGTTCCTTCTACCTTGCTGCACGGTACAGCGTGAAGCTGAAAAAAAAGTACGCAATAATATGTCCCAAATATATATTTTATTTTTGATTCACATATAATAACTCTTCATATTACAAAGTTAAGACACACATAGCTTAAACTGCTACAATACAACAAAATTGATATAAATTTAAATTTAGAACGTTAATGGATAGTATCATAATTTCATATAATATGTATATTTAGTTTACCCTAAACACGTAAATATGTATTTTACCCAGTTTGTATATTTACCCACATTGGCTGTATTTGTTGACTTTAAATCTTTTAAATATTTTTTTATAAAGTAACCATTTCGACTAAAATGAAATGACAAGATTATAGAAAAGTTTTATGTCAACTAACAACCAATATAACACATCGATATCGATATTAGTAATACTAACCTATTCTTAACATTCTTATATATTTTAACAATTAAAGATAAATTTTGATGTGGGCAACAATTTAGGTCCTAATTCTAGTACAATAATAATACATTTTTATATATATGCAACACCGATTTACATAACAAAAATAATTTACTACCTATATATGTATATGTAACTACTAAATCTAAAACTACTTTCAGTCATAACTAGGTACACATAGTTTTAAACAGATATTATTCAAAATTATAATATTTATAAACTCTGAATGAGCTCGTAAACCATATCAGTCTTATTAAAATATGTGATTACGAGAGATATCATTAATTTTTTTTATGTTTTAATGAAATCAAAAAAAATAATAATTTTGTTTTGAGCAAATTCTTATTTAGAAAAACAATAAATACTTTTGTATCAGATCATTTTTAACAATATTTATAAGTAAAATATTTAAAATTGAGCGAAAACTGAGTATTAGATGATTTTTGGACCACTCGTGTACCATTTAAAAGATACTTATTTTGAACACAAGTAAGTTAAGGATTTTTGAAAAATCTCATATCAATATTAATAATATCATTTGAATAGAATTATCATTGCATTTTGAATTTCCATTTTCACAAAATGATAAGACGAAACTATGGTTAGTGTATATTAAAATTCACTAAACACTAACTGAAATAATATAATAATATTATATTAATACAAACCAAGATAATATCTTAGTTTAAATTAACATAGTCGGAGCTGTTTCTAAGATGACAAAAAATCATTAGGTACAATATTGGCTTTTAATCTATAATGAGTGAGCTGGTCGCTCATGTTTGATTAAAAATCAATAGTAAAAAAGTGGAATTTAAATGCAAAACAGTTCCAAAGCACAAATTTGGTTAGTGTTTTTAACTAAGCTTGTGATTTGAATACATAATTTGTGATTTGAATAAGTAAATTGTTGTATCTGTACGGTGTACATTTAACTTTCCTTGGATCAAGGTTGATGTAAATTATGTTTCACTCTTTTCAGGAAATAAAAAAAAATCTTTAGCTTTATGTAGGATAAAAGTGCACTCTGTTTTGGCAGAAATGTCAATATCTTCCAAAACCAAATATCGCTAATAACCCACAATTATTTCTCTACAATGAACAATCTGTTTACAGTTGGTTGTTTTTAAAGTATACAATAATGACTATATTTTACATTTGACGATGATACCAAGTAGAATACACCCCAGACGCCAGCATCACGGCAGGCGGCTGGGCGAGTGGTGCAGGGCGGGCGGAGCGGGGGGCGCGGGGGCGGCGTCCAGGTCGCAGGCGGACAGCAAGCGCACCAGCTCGTCGGGGGAGGGCCCGCCGTCCGGCACTGGGGAGTCCTCGCCTTCGCCTGGGGACGAAACATTGGTTATGCACGCCGAAATGTTTTAATAACAATATACCAATATACTTATTTAGAAAAACGTATAAAAATAACTTGTAACAGAACGCTTGGAAGGTTTTCAAGAGGCGCGGGTTCAAATTCCGCTACGTTCAAATATTTATACGTTTTTCTAAATAAATATTTTTCTTTCCTAAGTGTGGAATAACACTTTAAAGAAAAATGTCAAAAATGTTTTAAACCACGACTAAAACCTTAAACCAAAAGGCCATTACTCCATTCTAAACTAACTTATCACTATTAATAAGCATGTTGTCAGGTTCACACATGGGCAGCGCCAGTTACCTCTATAATAAACTATAACGTGCCCAATACGTTATAGTCACTGGCTTGGCAGGCTTACTAATAAGGGCTCTTAGGTTCCACATTTGGGTACACAGTATAGTACTGTCGAGTACTAGTCGAAGCCCCTCTAAAGTTAACTGTAAATGGCTGCGCAGATTTGATCTTAAATTTTTAATGACTTTTTATTTATTTTATTTTGAGTTCATTTGTGGCCCACGGGCCAAAGTGTGACTCTAAACATGACTGGTTGTGGGTTGTGGAAATGAAATATTTATTTAAATTAATATTTCAATTTCTTCGCTCTGATATCCAGACCACCACTCAACACGCAATGCCTCCAGAATTCGGCGGAAAGTGGGAAACAGAGTGCTTTAACACTAGGTTCCCTCTGCCTACTCTGCTGTGTGCAGGATACAGTGTGAAGCTGATTTTATTTATTTTATTACTTTGTTCTCACATGTACAATGAGCAAAAGTTTAGACCCAACTTCAGGGTTCAACAAATAAACTCACCACTGCCATTTCCAGCTAACTTAGCCTTATCAATAGGCTCGCTACCGTTGGCCACGATTGGAGGCTTGGCAGCTTTATCAATAGGAGCTGTTAGGTCCCACATCTGGGCAGCTCCAGAACGGTGCCCGCACAGCAGCAAGCGCCGCGGACGGAGAGCTCCTTCGCACTCGGCCACCATGAAACAGGATACTGCTGAACCGTCCACGGAACGGATTGTGCATACCCTGGTGATATTATAATAACATTGGATAAACTTGGACGGATGCATTGAAACAAATTAAACGGCTTACAAAATAAAATAAAATTTAAAAAATCCTAGAACTATATAACAGTACAGTCTAACTAGATAACTTTGACAGATACGAGATATTTTTTACTTATTTAAAATTTAAAACATTTTGCAAGAGTGTTTTTGTTTAATTAGTGCTCTCATAATACTTTTCTCCCATAGACATTCATATATACCTGTTAAAATACATCAGCACAGAAGAAAATCTGAATTTTGTAGTCTGTCAAAGTTACCCATCAAATGTGTAACTTTGAGACAAAAAGTACAAAAAAGGTACTCATAATTATATTTCCGGAACATTTGGTATTTGTATATTATATATTTTTAATAAACATCAAAAATACCTAAAAACACGTTTAATAGAACATTTATAAGATAATATAAGAACTTGAGTATTAAATGTCTGTTCTTCACAAAGTTACCCAGATTATCTGTACTTGTATTTGTATATTATTTAACGCTTTGGCTAATAAGATTTTAAAATTCAATAAATTTAAGTAATAAAAATGTTTTATAATTATACAACCAAATAAAAACAAAGAATGTGGCTATTGATATATAGAGAGTTAAATTTAAATAAATATGTAATAAATACCTTTTGCCATTTGATGCGAGACGTACGTATAATGTATCCGTATCGGGTACAACTTTTTGAATAAATATTTGCTCTTCATCTTGTTCTCCATATGGACCTGATAATAAATAATAATTATTTATTTTTTTAAACACATAAATATTTAAATAAAGTAAGGCAAACGTGACAAATATATTATTTTCATTTTTTGTTGTTCGTTGGGTTTAGCCTCTAGCAGGCAATGTCCAGAAAATTTAATTTCGCAGCGGGAGATTGCTATTAAGACACTATGTGTTTATACTAGCTTCTCTTTAATTACCGTTCTATATAGGGTTATACCCTATTTATTTATTTATTTATTTATTTATTTATACTTTATTGTACACCACAAACAGCAGAAAACAAAGTTACAAACTACATCTAGTACTTATAAGCTAATAACATAGTGTGAAGTACAAAGGCGGTCTTATCGCTAATTAGCGATTTCTTCCAGACAACCTTGAGGTTAGGAGACATAAAATTTAAAACAAATAGTGGGCGGTGCAAATAAATAAACATACGTAATTACATCCTAATCCTAATACATAAACTTAATACATAAATATTTATAAAATAGTACAATATATAAAGTAGTGTAATAGACTAATACATAATAATATACATATATAATATATATATTGATGTCATATAATAACAAAATATATATTAAGTAAATAGAATAATCAAACGTCATTATAAAGAATAGGTCTTAAGATAATATTCTTTAACAGATTTTTTAAATATACGTAAAGATTTGGAACGTCTAATAGGAAGTGGCAAGTCGTTCCAAAGATTTATCGCTCGTACCACGAACGAGTTCTCATAAAACTTACTTGTGTAAGTAGGGAATCTTAAAGAGAGATTCTTAGTAGATCTCATCCTACTTGTATGCGTTCCTAAAAATTCAAAAGTTTCCCTTAAATAAGGCGGAGACTTATGGGTAAATAACACACAGTACAGAATTGAAAGTATACGTAGATTCCGGCGACAACGAATAGGGAGCCACTTGAGCTTCA
>JAKRZM010000056.1:100359-127463 GCA_036379175.1 Heliconius cydno galanthus | reverse complement strand
TTCTGCCGATTTGTTTTCGTATCATGATTTACTTTATCTCTCTTACAAAATTCGTCCTCCTAAAGCAAAGTCGAGAATTCTTCTGCAGCGTAACTTTGGTGGAATGGATATTAGTCAACTGCGCGACGATGCGCGATCAATTGACTGGTCAACCGTCACTAGAGCAAAATCTATTGACTGCAAGGTAGATATTTTCAATGATTTAATAGTAAAGTTATATGATCACCATGCTCCTATAAGATCTGTCAGATTAAAACATTTACCAGCGCCATGGCTTAATGAAGAAATTAAATTGCTAATTGCCAAAAAACACAAGGCAAAAACTAAATTTAAAACGAATGGGACCGAAGCGAACCGTATTAAATATAATAANAATATGGCGGCGGTTAGCGTCCCTACAAGATGTATTACAGCGATTTCTAGCCTTATTATATTTAATACGGTTCGCTTCGGTCCCATTCGCTTTAAATTTAGTTTTTGCCTTGTGTTTTTTGGCAATTAGTAATTATACCCTACTATAATATGCATGAGTAATGAGCATGAGGCTAAAATTAATTAACTTAAAGAACAAAAAAATCACAACCTACCACAATCATTATGGGCTTGAGCAGTAGGAGCTTCTAAGGCCAACACTTTGAAAGCTGCCTTCGGCGTGGTCCCCGGCTGAGTGGATATCATACCCCTGAAACGAGTCACTCTCCACGACCTCACGTGGTTGTATTCACTGCATACCGATATTAAATAATTTTCCGATAGGGATACCTGAAAGATTTTTTTATGATATCTTTAGTAGGTAATCATTTTCCAATCTAAAGAGAATTTTTTTGATAACATTTATTCGTTAACGATTATCATTTACAAACATAAATAAACATTTATTTTATCCAATATCCTTTCTAATACCTTTGTAATAGGACTCTGGTGAACAGTGAAGGTTTGGAACAACTGTGGTCCATGACCAACGGTTTCTGGATGCTGTACAATCACACGCACCGATCCGTAACGGGTGCCGTAAGCTATCTCTATCCAATTACCGCACAAATCTAAAAAAAGACAAAACGAACACATAAAAGATACAAAATATATCATTTTATAATTGTCAGCTAATTCTATCTAATTAAAAAACTGAAAGTCTAAATTAAAACTAAATTGTTATAATTAATGATGTAAAGTATTTTATTTTACCTACACTTCTAATAAACTTATATTACTAATATTATAAATGTGAAAGTATGTGAGGGTGTTTGTTCCACTTTCACAGAAAACCTTTTGATAATGAAACAAATTTAAATGAAACTTTACAGTAGTATAGATTATACGTCAGAATAAAACATAGGCTGCAATTCATGTAAGCATATTATATCTGAAATTTGGCTATAATATAACGATAAGTTTAAGCGGGCGAAGCCGCGTTTGGGACACTAGTTTTCTGTATTTCTGTTTTGTTGGAATGATATTGTCGAAATCGTCATTTGCCTAAAACGTTAAATTGTACTCTATTTAACGTTTTAGGCAAATGACGTACTTCTTATACTTAAACAATAAATTCACTTTTCAATAAAAATATATATATATTATATTTAACTACAGATTAATAATTAAAGATTAATTATCTATATCACATACTTGTTTTTGGTGTAAGATACACTGATATGGCTGAGATTGGTTCTTGATTAGGATCCTTGTACAATTGTGTCACCAAGAGGTCATTGTCTTTCATCCTTAGTGGAAACTTTTGCATATCTAAAACAACAATCAAGATTTTAAAAGTTAGTCAGTTTAGGTAATAAAAGTAAAGGATTGATTGTATAATGTATATACTATCGCCCAATATTAATAATGTATCTCCTATCTCCAGTTAACGTCTATCTCGTACTGTCCGACATATCTATCCAATCACTAACCTGCATGCCTACCTCCATCTCTGTCTATTTCAATCTATGGTAGCAATTTTTGGATTAGGATTGGTTATTAACATTGGGCGTATATGTACAACACAAAACACGGACAATTCAAAATAAAATGTTACACAAAAACCATAAAATGCCTCAAATATTAAAACATAAATAATAATTTTGATAAACTAAGTAAATAAACGTTACTTGTTTAATAAAGAGACAAATGAGAATATAACCTGTGTAATGGTTGGGTTGCTATCCTGATAACTCCCTTACTGTAAGGATTAAACACAAAAAAGTTTGGTATGTCGCTATTTCAGGTAAATAACAGTACAGTTATGGTAAAAACAGTTTACCAGTGCAGCTTCCCTGTTTATCCAGCTTTTTGTAACCATACTATCAACATCTTTTGCATACCTATATAATTGATAGCGCCAGTAGCAGTCCCCAGCAAGAGGAAGGAGCCCGCCGTGTCGTAGGTGGTTAGGTGCGCCACGTCCTGCGTTTGCCAGTGCTGCGTGCTGGTGTGCCACACGCCCGCCTTGCTCCTGCTGCCGGCGCCGCTCAGCGCCACCAGCTGCGGGCCCACGAACAGCAGGTGTTCCACGCGGACGCCGAGGTTGAATGTTCCTGGTGGATTATCATTGATTTATAGCTTTATGCTGTAGAGTAAACAGAGACAATCTAGTTTTAAAATAAACCGTTGCCCATGCCCAAATTTAGTAGAATCTTTGTATAATATGAATTGTATAATAAATAATAAAATAAAATGAATTATAAAAGTAATTTAAAAAAAGGGGACATCCAGGGCGAAAGGTAAAGATTATTAATTTATATGTTTATGCTTTTATCTGTATCCCACATATATGTATAATAAATTCGACGTACCTGGATAAGAGCGTATTATAGACGCTTAGAGGTTCGANGATTCGTAAAGCAAATAAAATCAAGAGCCTCTAATTCTCAAAAAAATATGTTGGAAAACCGTTTTCCTTTTGGAAAATAGTAATATGGACTGAGGAAAGTAAATTTAATTTATTTGGACATAAACTACGATCGCACATTTGGTACAAGCCTACTGCACAGCTCCTCGAAAAAAAATATTGATAAGACAGCTAAACACGGAGGAGGAAGTCTATTAGTGTAGGGTGTTTTGCGTGGTCTGGAGTCCGCAATTTGGTTCAAATAAAAGGCATTATGACCGCCGATGTCAATGTGGATATAATCAACGAAAATTTGGAAGAATCATTGCTGAAAATCGGATTGGAAGATCAATTTATCTTCCAACAAGACAACGATCCAAAACATACGTCTCGGTAATCATCGGTCTTTTTCCGATCTTCCAAAATAAAAATGTTGGACTGGTCCGCGCAGTCAGCGCAGGTTAAATCTGATTGAAAATTTATGGTCAATTTTATACCAGAACGTCAACAAAAGCGACGTGACGAACAAAGAAAAGTTGTTCGAAGCTTTGATCGAGGCCTGGGAAAAAATTAATCAAGAACATATTAATAACATAATCAATCTGGTAAAAGTATTTCCCGACGCTTAGAAGCTGTTATCGCAACAAAAGGTTATACAAAATATTAGAAACGCGAATTGATTATTTATTTATTTTTCTTCTAAGTGCGTACTTTTTTTTGTCCGGTCCAAAAATGGTTTCCTGATCGTGATATTTTTTTTTTGTGCCGTATTCATAAATTTTTTTATAGTGATTTAGTGAGAATGTGTGACTAAGCCCACAAACTATCGTTGAAATGGCTATAGAAGTAGGTCATTAACTGTTTTCGTAAATAAACTGGTACTAATACCAAATATCAAACAGTGCATACTTATTTTTGTCCAGTACTGTATATTATAATTAATATATTAATAATATATATAAAATATTTCCTTTACCTATAGCCAGTTACAAAGTGTGTATATGCTACTGCAATCCAATTATGGTGTGCCTTTATAATTTGAACTTTCATATTTTCTTGCCACGTGTTTACTAAAAATAAATAACAGTTTTTACTTAAATGAGTATTTTTATTTTATAAATTATGTAGAATACAACAGATTTTACTCACTTTCAGGTGGACGCAAACCTTTGTGACTGTCTGTATTACCTAATGAAGCTGCTCTTGAGTGTCCACGACCACATCGACTGAAATATAAAAATATACTTTTACACTTCTTATTACGAAATATGTTCTATAATTTTACCAATTATGAATAATGGTATAATTTTAAGATTGTTATACTCATCAAAACTAAAATTTGTACACAATATGAAAATGGTGACATCTTTTCTAGTTGTTTCTTTACTTTTTAGAACTTTGAAACTTAAAAACCCAAGAGTTTTTAAATAATCAAATATTATTTAATTATAAAAAAGTAATTATAAATTCAATATAAAAAAGTGAATAAACCTTAATTGGTCTTGGGAAGGTATCCTGCCCACAGTACGTAGATCTAAAGAAGAATTCCTAGAATGTGTCCTATTAGCTGCCACATCTGTGTTGGATGCTGTGGAGTTTTTTCTTGATATACTATTACCATTCCTATTACTACTGCTGTTTGGAAGAGGTCCATTTACTGAAATTACATATATTATGTAGTATAAAATATAATATTATAATGATGACGATGATATAACTTGTTGTTAACACTAGGTTGTTTTTAACATTAGCCTTAACTTAACTTTTAACACTATAAGGGAAAAAACATCAAGTGAACTTTTCAAAAAAATTACCCATTTTTTTACATAAATTCCAATTTCAGTTCTTCTCACTATTAAAAAAAATCAATTATTATAACAACAGAAAATACTCACAAGGTGGAGGTAAATATCCATAAAATAATACATCTCCACAAGATGAATGATTCATCTCATCACAAAGTGCAAGTCTTCTGCTTAATGGTGTGATACCAAAGTAATCACATTCATGCCTGAGAGCTCTTATATTTACATTGTTAAGATCTATATCCCTTGTTCTTAGAAAATTTAAAATCAATCCAAATAAATTTGGATCCCTGTCTATGAATATTGCCCCTGTCTCATCCCTGACCGTTGGAATGCGACCACTTAGGAGAGCAGTGAAAAATGTATCCGGGACCCATGTCAGTGTATGCCATGAAGTTGAAAATCTACAACCATATTAATTAATATTCAATATTTTTGATAAAGATTTGTTAATAAATGAATAATAGTTAACAAGTGTAATAACAGAAGCTAATACAAAAGGTAAGGAATACAATAAAAACAAAATCCTACCTTGTACCTCCGATATTTAAGTTAACGATTTCTTGATAGTTAGACATTTAATATAAGAAGTGACCTATGAAATGTCTAGGAGAAAATAATAAAAACACACACAATTTATGTATATTTTCCAATTTCCAAAATAATACTTATAGTAATTGACAAGCTTCGTAATCAAACAAAAGTCAACCAAGACGTCAAAGTCAAAAGCAGCTGGACAGCTGCTAAAAAATTTTTTTCGAGATGTCAAAATATAACATTTTATTCTGTACTATATAATATATTTTGTCTGAAATCAATAGGCAAATAATTTAAAAAGGGATTTTAATTGAACATGAATAGGTTTTTTTTGTTTTTTTTTATTAATATACGAAATTAAAAAAAATGTCTTTATATTTTAACAGCTGTCAAAACTTAGAACAGTTGTTGTTTCTGTAATCTGTATTCTGTAATTAAACTTTAATCAAACTGCGAAAACACGTAAACTTAAATGATTTCTATTATTTTTATTAAGTTTATCTAAAGAAATAATTGTTTTTTGTTTTAATTTAGGAAACACGTCTTTTAGTATGATATAAAATGATTATTATAATTCACATTTTTACTTATTAATCATGATAGAGCTCTCAGCTAAACTCAATACTGGCACTGTATATTTAGCTGGCGAAGCCTTAGAATGTTGTATCACATTTTGCCATACACCACAGCCTGAACATAGAAACTCTCAAAGTCACAGGTAATTGTTTCCGACCTAATAAATTGAAGTTCTTGTTAGTATTAGAACAACAATGTTGATCATATAAATTATAATTTTTATATGGGCAGTGTGTTGGACTTGCAACCCAAGAGTAGCCTTTAGGAGCTTCTATGAAATGTGTATCAATGCTTCTCTCTTTTATCCAAGCTCTCTAACCAAATTATGAAATGATCCTACTATGGCTGTCTTTGAAATATGATAACAGGTCAAGACCTTTTGTTCCTATGTTTAATTTGTGTGCAGGGGTAAGTCCTACTTACCTGCATACAAATTAATTGCAAACCTACCCCTAGTTAGTTTATTTATGTGTTCGAAGTAGTAAACTGTTTACTTTAAATAAGTATTTATTTTAAAATTTACATGTGGATTATGAAACATTGACATCCTCAAAGATTTTTTTATTTGTTATATGTGTACATCATGAAAGTACAAGTTAAAGCAGTGTCAAGATATATTTTTTACTGAAAGATATATAATTTTAAAGTTATATCATGAAGTATATAATTATTAAATTTACATTTCAGTGACATCTTAGAAAATTTGGCATGGGCTTCTGCACAGATACATTGTTTTTACTCAACATCAAAAAATACTCCAGATAAAAACAATGTTGTTGAAAAAACAACAGCTTTGGAAGTTACATCATGTGATATTGGTGATGTCATCTTTCACACCAAGCCTAAAATCCTATTCTGTGACTTAACCATTCCATTAGGAGAAACAAAGACATGTGAGTAAAAAAAATAATACTAAATGTCAAATTCCAAATCAAATATCCTTGATTTAAATCATTATATATATCTATAATCAAAATTAAATAATTTATTCTAGTTTGGTATAGAGAATCTTTGCCAATTGAAGCTCCACCTTCATATAGAGGTACTGCTGTTAAGTATTCGTATAAAATTACAATTGCAACGCAAAAAGTAGGTTCTCATATAAAAATGGTTAGAATACCATTTAGAGTTTTGCCTATAAGCCCAATAATTAATATGCAAGACCTAGCTGTCTTATGTGGTAATGAAACTACTGAAGAGTTGCAACCAACAAACCCATTTTCTGAAGAAAGAAAACTTGAAACACCTTTAAGTATGGCTTTACAAGTACTACAGGTAAAATATATGATTACTTTTCAATCTGATAAAAAATGTAGTTTTAACTAAAAAGTAAATATTAAACTGTTTCATTATCAACCACAGACCGGTGTGACACTATGGTGGTTGTGAGTTCTATTTCCATTCAGGTCAATTAATTATTTTGATTTCCTTTTGCCTCAAAAATAGGTGAAAAACGGGAAACATAGTGCCTAACATCCCCGGAAATGGAATAACGGAATGGAGTATTAAAATATTTACTATTTTTTGATATTTTTTTAGAACCTCACAGCTAGGAGAAGTCCAAACTCATACATGATCACCAATGCCAGAGGAAAAGTAGGCAGGTTTTGTTTATTTAAATCAGCATATAAATTGGGGGAGGATATTGTTGGTACTTTTGACTTCTCTGTTGGCACAGTCACTTGTATGCAGGTAATGCTTTACAAAAAAGATTTCAAATTATTAAAAAAAGTAAGCTAAAGTATATAAACTGTCTATATCTCCTGCAAATTTTATATATCAACATTCATTGTAAATGTATACATTAACAAATTGTATTTTTTTATTTTTATAGGTATCTGTATCATTACAACCAGAAGAAGTAACAAAGAATCAATCTCCCACTAAAAATGTTAATAAAGAGAATAGTAGCCGGTCAATGACAGTGGCCAGATATCATGAAGTTACTGTAGGCCTCACACATTCTCAACTTATTTTGCCAATACCTTTACATATCACTCCAGCCTTTGATGGTGATGAAGGTAGTTTATTAACAAGTAAATTAATATATGCTATATTTATTTTTAATTAATTGTAAATGTGATATTTATGTGATTTTTTTAGTGTCTCTTAGTTGGCGGCTCCACTTTGAGTTTGTGACAAGTAATGAAAAATTATTCCCTAATACTGAGGACAAAGATTGGAATGCACCTCTAAACGTACCTATAGAAACTATGGTGTGGAATTTACCTGTCAAAATTTATTCCACTCTTCCCAAGCAAATATCTCAACAAACCGGTGGTAGTGATAACTACACTTTACACATAAAATAAAACAAACATAATTTACATAAGTATATATAATAAAATGGATTTATTTGTATTATTCTTCTACAGATTCTTTATCCCAATCTTTCATTTTTGCACCCATCATAAAGTCATCTCTGAAAAACAATAATTCATATTCAACATTTTATAAATGAAATTTCAAGACCCTTATAAATTTATATTTATAAATTACTAGCGGCCCGCTCGCAGATTCACCCGCATGAATTATTATTATTAATTTCGGTCTCCATGACTACGTCCTAGTGACGTCTATGCAAAATTTGAGACTCCTAGCATTTGTAGTAACGAAGTTTCATACAAACTTTCGACCCCAAAAACAACCCATTAGAAGTTGAATATTGCAAATTCCCGTCTTAGCGAGCACCTACGTCCTATAAATAACTCCTATGCAAAATTTGAGATTTCTAGCACATGTAGCTTCTGAGATTTTGTGATGAGTGAGTGACCTTTCGATTTTATATAGATTATTATTATGACTTTTATAAATTAATTATACTCCTCCATAGCACAGTAAGTAAATAGGACATGGTGTTATGACACTATGTCCCACTTTCAGCCCAATTTAACACAAGGTTTTGTCTACCAGCATAGAGTAATAAAAATGATTTAAATTTCATATATTGTTAGAGATCAAAGCACTATTACACACACATCATGCTTACAGCCAGAATGTCCAGGTTTGCTCACAACCGCTACTATTTTTTGTAATGTCTATATTTGCAATTAAAATATAATAAATACCTTAGTACATTCCACTTTGGCTTTTCTTCTGATTTCACTTTCTCATCTTTCAAAGTATTTGTTTGTTCTTCAACAACTATTGATTTAGATTGACCCATGAGTGTGTCTAAGAAAGTTCTTTTATCAAATTTCTTTAATATTTTTTCTTTTTTACTTTCTGGCACATCCTTATTTAATTCTTTTTCAAATGTTTTTTGCTGGTTTCTTACTGCATTAAATAGTTGGACCACACCTTTAGTTGCTACTTTAGCTAAAAGTCTTTCTCTATCCTTTTCAAGAATGTTAGGTTTCACTCTAACTGATGATGTTTTATCGATTTTCTAAAAAGTACATTGATTTATTAACTTAAAATGATTTATTATAAAACCTAAAATAGATTAGTTATTACTTACTTTCTTTTTTGCTGGAGGTTGTGTTTCAGTTGACTTATTTAGAGCAATATCTGGTTTTGCTTCTGATGCCTCCTCTTCCCCAACTACTTCAAAGGATGGCTTTTCTTCTTTTTCCTTTTTTACAACATCTGCTAATTTTTTAGCTCTCGATAACACTAATGTTTTTTTGTTTTTCGGTTTTTTCGATCCCAGGATTTTGGCAATTGAGTCGGCCCAACCTTCATTTTTCATTATAAGATCATCGTCACTTTCGTCATCATTGTCACTTTCTTTATTTTCATCATCAATTTCATCAGAAATTTCACCTTCATATTCAGATTCTTCAGCTTCTTCACTGGACGTATCGGAATCTGACACTAAAACAAACTTTTAGATAACATTTGAATATTTATAAGAAAATTTATTATAAAAAGATAATTAAATACCTGACACTTTAACAGTCGGTTTAGCCATTTCTTCAGCGATAACCATTATTTAATATCAATTTAAATTAGAATATCATTTAAGTGTAAGTGATTTGTGGTACTGAGTCAATATATAGTTTTTAAATAGTAAAATGAATATTCCCCCACGTGCAACTATTGTTAATTTGTTATGATTTTTGACGTTTCTATTTCGTCTTGTATTGTCATTGTGACATATGTATGTAATAATATATTTCTTGAAAGTGACCACAGCATACATTTATAAGTATAGATACAATATATTTAAAATTATTATACCGCACACATCACATCAGAAATAGTTACGCTGTTTTTGTTCAGGTTCAGTTAATTAAATTATATAGTACAATTAAGAAAAACATGGTGAGCTATTGCGTCAATTATTAACGTGAAATGGAACGCTGGATGTTTTTAAAAATATAGTACAGCTGATCGTGAAGTGGACGAAGTTCCATGGAAAATGGTGGATTCGCTTCAATAATGGCGAATATTGCAAGTCCTTTAACATATATTACAAAAAGAGAATATGGATTTTTACAGAATCTTAAAGAACAATTATTTAATAAGCGTCTCGACGCAGCGAAAAACTTGTATCGTCGCGATTTAGTTTGTCATTTTGGATGTGTTAATGCAATTGAGTTTTCTAGCAATGGCGAATTACTCGTATCAGGTAATAAATAAACATATACAATAATTAAATTCATGATAAAAGTATGGTGGGCCTAAATATTTGAACTATTTCAACATTGAAGATTTCACTAAAGTTAATTTGGTAGATATCTTAGAAATATAATCATAACAACAAGTATGTTGTCAAGAAAAATAATTCCGACTTTTATCCATAATGAACCTTAAGTACTCTAGCTTAAAGCATTAATTTCTTCAATTCTTCGTTTTGTATTGATTACTATTATTTATTTTTAATATTTTCATATTAATATGTTAAAATTGTAGGTGGGGATGATAGAAGAGTTATGTTATGGCAATTTGGAAAAGCTATACTTGATTATAATAAGCCTGAACCCATGAAAGCTATGCATCAGTCTAATATATTCTGCTTGGGCATAACATCTGATAGCAAAAAAATATATTCTGGGGGAAATGACGATATAGTAAGTAATATAAAAATAAATAAAGACCATATTATATTTTGTATATAAAAAAATCTATCACACCATTTTTGATTATGTTTTTTAATTATGAAATACATAAATTTAGAGGTGGCAATGCATCCTATGACTATAAATGTGATAATTGAAGGTTCTATTCCTACTTGGGGCAATCAGTTATTATGTCCTATCAATCGAGATGATGTCTCAACAATTGGGTGGAAATTGAGAAATGGAATGTCTTAATTATAAGATTCCCTTTGTGAATGCTGCTATATGCAGGATGTAGTGTGAAGTTAAAAAAATGTTTTTATATTGTTCAGGTAATAGTCCATGATTTAGAAAGAAAGCATCCTCTGGAGGTGCTCCGCCATCAAGAGGCTGTATGCAGCTTGAGTATTGATCCATTTAATGAGTGTGTTTTGACCACAGCTGGTAATGACGGCAGATTATTGGTATTTGATACTCGACGATCTGATCATGGTAAATATAATTATGTATTTATTTAGATTTTAGTATTTTTAGAAATATATGACATAAAATTTCTATAGCAATTAAAAAGATAATTTTAAAAGAAAAAATAAACTGTACTAGTTATGTTCTGACATTTATAAATTATATAAACCAAATGAGATAAGCTCTATAATTAGACCATATATGTATTTGATTTATGAATCTTTTATTTGTTAAGATTGTTATTTATTTTGCTTTAAGGTTTATTATATATTCTAATTTTATTGTATTTTTATTTTTGTTGTTTGCAGAATCTCTTGTTATATCTCGCAGTCGTAAAGCATTCCATGGTGTGATGTTTCATCCACAGCAATTGGGTGTTCTTGTATCAGCCAATGCCAGAGACGGTGTAGCACTATGGGATTTACGCTCAACTAAAAAGTAAGTTAATGAAATGAAATATTTAATATTTTCATTTTCGTCGCTTTGGTGTCGAGGCAAAGAGCGGCGTTGAGTTCCGCCTCTCATCCACAATCCCTTCAAAATCTCGGGGAATACGTTTCTTACCACTAGGCTCTCTTCTTCCTCTTTCCTGCTACATGTGGTATAAAGTGTGAATCTGTATAAATAAAAATTAAACTAAACTATGTATCAATTATTTCAAGTCCCGTAATCCGGTACGTCGGCAACAATGGATCATGTCAGAACAGCATGAGCGTGAGATTCAATAGGACCGGCACGCATATACTCGCCCTCCGGCGTCGCTTGGCCCCAGTTCTCTACTCTCTTCACTCTCCAGAACCAGTGGCTGAGTTTTACCATCAGGACTATTATAATTCATGCACTATGAAAAGTTGCTGTTTTGCAGGAGAGAATGATCAATTTGTATTGTCTGGTTCAGATGATTTTAATCTGTATATGTGGAAAGTGCCTGATACTGGTGGTGGGTTTGGTGAGTTTTTTAATATTGTTCTAGTAGAAATATGTTGTTTTGTTTTTAAGTATCATGCTACATCTTTATAAAGTAGGCAGAGGGAACCTTGTGAACATTCCATTTACTATGTACCACAAAATTTTCAGATATTCAGTGTTGATTGGAACTTCATGCTGCGTTTTGTCTTAGAGCGAGAAAATGAAAATAATTCGTATCGTGTTTGCTGCGCTACAATAACGGCCATATATTTGTGTTATGTGTTTTTTCTTATTTATTATACTTTTATATTTGATTTTTTATTGAATATTTTAAGGTATTAAGTTTTATATCTTTATACAAAAATATTTATTATTTTAACCATTTCAATAGTAAGTCTTTAAATATCAAGTTACTGTTTACATGTAATACATATATTTTTTTAAATATAACTTTTGTGGCTAGTAAATTCATAAATATAATTAACAATTATTTATTGAGGCCATCATGGCGGAGCGGTTGACTATAGAGGTATTGGTCGTGGGATCGATTTAAAATTGGATTTTTTTTCATTTATTAACTTTGGTAACAAAACAAAGCGCGGCGTCAACCACCACCACTCAATGTGCAATGTCTTGAAAATTGGGCGGTACTTGGGGAACGAAGTATTTTAACACTAGGTTCCCTCTGCCTACCTCTTATATGTGAGATACATGGTGAATGCCAAAAAAAAAATCGAACTTACTGTTTCCAGATACAGTGGTGGAGCCGCCTCATATAGTGCTGTACGGTCACAGGTCGATAGTTAATCAAGTGCGGTACAATTCACATTACTGCCTCGTTGCATCGTCGGGAGTCGAGAAAATTATTAAGGTAATTTTTCCCGACTGCTAAATAAGGGTTATGTTTTTCGTGCCTATCTTGTATGTATGTATGTATGTAATATAATATAGGTCCCGACTGTTAATGCTAATAAAATATTGGGCTTGTTTATTTTCTTTTTAGTTTCTTACAGTCGGGGATTTTGTTTTTTTTAAATATTTTTTAAAAACACTTAAGTATGTTATATTAATAAAAAATATATATTCAATAAAATTTATATTTAATTATTTTAGAATGACTGCCTCTTTTGCTAGCATTGATAATTAAATATTTTTTAACTAGGTAGTTATATTTTTAGTTACTATTTTTTTTATTGAATGATATATGATTATATATAAATTTTTATTAATTTTCAATTTTTAAGGCACAACGTACAAAAATATTTTTTATGATTGCCGAACCGTAAACCTTTATTAATTTCGTTATATAATAAGTTCTTCCTTTATTCTTTAAACTCTACTAACTTTTTAATAACAAAAAATCCAATCTTACACGTTAATAAACGTTAGTTTGCACCTAGATTTGGTCACCACTGGAGTATCCTAAAATGCGTGGCTCGCTGCTGGAAGAGGCCCAGGGCTCCGACAATCCGAGAGAAATGTACAGCCACGAGGACTACGTGTCACTTGTGCATCATAGCGGACAGGTTTGTTGTTTTATTTATAAAAATATAATATATAAAGCCAGAGTCTTTGCATACCTGCCCTCTAGTTGCTTCTCATGTTTTTATATGTGACCCTCCTCCAGTACCATTGATGTTGTGTTTGCTTGAAGGTCAATCCAGGTCTTCAATTGTCTCTCTTACCACACACTCACTTATTCTCTTGACGTGTTCAAATCACCTAAACAAGTCTTTCAGTCTTATTATGTCATCTCTTTGGTACCGGACTTGGCATTTTCTATTAAAACATCGCATTTCTACAGCATTCATCTTTCTTCCTTCTATATTACCAACATTTATTTCAATTACGTAATAAACTTAAATGTTATCCATATCATATGGATACATGGCACTTTACTATTGTGCAGTTTCATAGGAACTTCCTTCCACACGCCACGTAACTTTGGAATGGCATACCTGCGGCAGTGTTCCCTGATCTATCTGTCTATCTCCACCTTAAAAGCCGTCCACGCACTTGTATATCTTCTCTGGTGTGATCACTTACACTCGTTTGCCTTTTATCTGTCTACCTTGCTGTACAAAAATAAGTACAACTTACAGAATTAATCATTTATTTTTATATTCCAGTACTTATCGCACAACTACGCGGAACAGTCTACCAGCGAGGACCCGCGCATGATGGCGTTCTTCGACTCCCTAGTCCAGAGGGAGTTGGAGTGTCTCGCTGAGGAGACTGACTCCTTGGACGGTTCTAGTTCGGCTTCGGCGCCTGGAAACATGTCGGATTCGAGTGATAGTGATCAAATTATTGTGGATTTCTTGCATTTGGCACAAAAACGAGGTGTGTATAGATTTTATGTTTCACTATTAGTTGATAAATACATGTACATATATATAAAATAATAAATATATTTGTATGTGTATATTGATTATTTATTTAGTCTAAGCTTTTCATTATTTATTAAATTTTTTGTATTTTTATATATTTATTAGGGACTTAAACGCGGCTTCGCTTGATTAAACTTATTTTATATAATATCCAACTGAAGTATATATATATTCTAAATACTTATATATTTTTAATAAAAAATATATCTATATATAATCGTTTTGGCGTTAAAGCGTACAATATACTTTTACAATATTAATAAATATAATTATAATGTATTTCTTTTAGCAACTGCAAATGGCACTCGGATTCAAAGATGTCCAAACAGGCTGGCGCGGCTCGTTGCATCGCGTTATCCAAAGGGCGTGCGATCTCAGAAGCGTGGTTCTCTTAGGTGAAGGTTTTTGTTTGTGCTGTTCCACTAAATTTCTATGGTATTTTAAATATAAAAAGTAAATGCGTGTCTTTCGCGGTCGACATGGTCAGTGTGCACAACCGGCACAATCGAAATTCACTCGGAAGTGCACTCGCACTACTTACGAACGTTATTTATACTGTCTCACAATGATCTAGTGTCAAGTACCGTCAGTGAACTACCCACCAAATTATATGAGAAGCGTCATACCAATCAATACAAATAGTTACAGTCATTATTCTCTAACATGTATATAGGTTTGTTGTGTGACATATATAGCAAAGTACGCAAAGGGAAGTTAGAATCTAGCACTTTTTACAAAGCAAGATAAAGAGAGGGAACCTATTGTTTCATTCACTATCCCGATTTCACTGAAATATTTTATTATAATTAATAAACAAAATATAAATGAACTCTCTTTAACAGAAGGAGCAAACAATCCCGAACGTGCATAAACAAGCCATCTTCCAAGCCCCCGCCCACCACCAGCAACAAGGGCAAGCGCACGGCGCTGCGGCGCACGCGCGGTCCCCGCCGCCCCGCGTCGCGCACCCGCCTCTCCGCGCCCTCCAGCGAGCGGACCGACTCGGATGAGCCCACGCGCTGCTTGTACAGGAATCCTGGCAGAGTAAAGACATAAATATGTTATGGATATAATATAGTTGGTGGACTCGATTATTTGGACAATTATATATTTGATTAATTAATTATTTTAATTATAAATGTGGTTAACACCTATTTATAATTTCACGGCTGGAGCAGTGAAGAGGATATTCTTATTTGAACCATATAATGTGAGCTCGATTGTACTTGTAATTTATGTGTGGGTACGAATTGCCTCTAAGATCGTAGCGCTCACTCTCACGCACAGTAACACGTTATAACAAAGGGATACCAGACTTTACGTACTCCGCGCAATTTTACGCGAGTACCTCCGATTATCAATATGAATTTAGACAGATTACATAGTTTGATTACATAATTTTCGCTCATTTATAAACATTTGTTATAACGGTAGGCAAACAGAAACTAATATTAAGACACTGTTTCCTACTTTGAATATAGCGTTTACAGTACATACATAGTTTTACTATGTACAATATTGTTTTTCAGATAGTAAGGCCATTACGAAGGAGGGTGAACGTCACGAGGAGTAATAAAAGGAAAGGCCGAGTCGCTGGTTATATTAAAATTGTAACTTTCAGAAATAATGGTATGGAAGTATTGTTCAGTATTTTGTACATATATTATAGTTTTGATGTAGATATATATATATATATATTTGTTTTAGGTCACACATTAGCTCAAGACAGTAGTGATAATAATAATTATACAAATTTTGACAATTTTGAAGAAAATTTAGCTTTACCTAGCACAAGTACAGGTTTGTAATCTTTTTGAAATTCTTTGTATCTTTTTAATAGAACCAGCTTCTATATGATGCCGTCTAACGTTTCGAATGTTCTACCAAGAGAAATCTGGGTGGGGCCTGGACTTAAGCTTTGAAAAATATGTTCGTGTAAACGTTGTTTTTGTTTTAATTTTGGGGCAATTTTTTTATTTGTAATAGATTACATTCTTAGAGGCCGTCGTGGCGCAGCGACACAAGGCGTGTGACTGTAACCTGGTTGTGGCTTCGATTCCCACTCGAGGAAGAAAGAAATATTTATTTACGTTTATATTTCCAATTCTCCGCTTTGGTGTCGAGGCAAAGCGCGGCGTTGAGTTCTACCACTCAACACGCAATGCCTGCAGAAGTCGGCAGAACGTGGGAACGAAGTGTCTTAACACTAGGTTCACTGTGTGCGGGATACACCGTGAAGCTGATTTTTTTTATTTGTAAAATTTCTGGACTGGGCACGGCTCATCCGGCCCAGCCCAGCTATTCTTGCGCCCGTAGTTCTACCCGATTTGATAATCTTTACATATCATTTTAAATAAATTAGAGGTATTAGGAAATTATGCAAGAATAATATATATGATTGCTAAATTCGAAAATATTATGATAATTAAAAAAATATATATTATATTATTTGTGTAAATTGTACATATTTTATTTTTAACATATCTTTATGTGTTTTAATCAATTGTAGGTTACAGGGGCCAAAGCAATTCCGCACTTTTCCGAATAGCTGAAGTAGATTCCGACGATGACCAATCAGTGAGCAGTCGACCGATATCACCCAGAAACCAGAATATGAATGGTATACCTAACAATCTGATAAATGTTGTCCCCACACCCATAAATGGTTCGAGAGATCCCTTGGCCGATTCAACACGAATGGAACGACCAGAGTCAGAGAGAAATTCTACTACAGCAACAGAAAGTAGACTAAGAATGAATTTAAGAAGAGTAAGGAGAATTGGTAGATTTAGTATACAACGTTCAGATTCAAGTGAATCACCCCCACATAAAGAACAAGAGGACAGGACAGCGGCAGTCCCTGACAGGTTGTCCCCTAAAATTCATTATAATAGGACGGTAGCGAGACTTATGAATGAAACAAATGAAAGTGAACTGGAAAGCAGCTGCAGTACTGAAGGCAGCCTCTGGCCCCCAGATAGACAAAGGGCTAATAAACGTCGTCGCAACTACAGAAATCACTTGGAATCTGACTCTAACTGAAACTTCTGATTATTGTAATTGTGTTCTATGACATACTAGTTTTGTAATATGGGAAATTTAGTGTCTTAACACTAGATTCCCTCTGTACTGCTATATGCGGGATACAGCGTAAGGATAAAAAGATATACTAGTTATCCTACTTAAAGTGGTGACCGCCATGGACTTCTATGTATATATTTGAGGCTTTGTGACTACAACATATTTCTAATATAATGTAAACAACTTATGATATTTTACTTTACACTTCTTACAGAGTCCCAACGTTTTTATATTGAATTCAGTTGAAAAATAAATATATATACTAACCATTTGATTGTATATAAAGATATAAGAATTTTTATATTACCATCAGGAAATCAATTCTATTTCATTGTGCTTTGTACATATATATATATATATATATATATATATATTATGAAATATTTCCTGTCACTTAGCTTTTTCTAGTGTCATTCAATAGTAGGGGAGCCTTTTTCTGTTTTTTTTTTGTTTCAAAGTTTATTTAAAAATTATATGTGTTATATTATTAAATTAATTATGATTAAGGTGTATTAATATTCTCCTTAAATGGTTGTTAGCATATATTCATGCTGAAAAATACATTAATCTTTCCTATTACATATATAGTGTTTTAATTTATAAACCTGTTTTATATAAAATATTAAAATTCAGATAAAAAATAAGTTAAAAAAATATATCTGTCTTCAAGTCTAAAAGATAAAATATGTATAGGTACTTGCATAAAATAAATGTCAAGAACATTATTATATATAGTGGAAGCTCAAATAAATTACCAGTCAATTTGATAGTTAAGTGTTTAATATCAGAAATTTAATGTGTGATAAAGATGTACTTGTATTTTTTAAATGAAACTGCTTAATCGGGCTATTCTCGTATACTTAGTAATATCGCTACTCGCGAGATTTCAAGTGTTGCGTGAAGTTCTTCTGCGAGGTACTTGCCGAAGTTGATTGCAATGCCAAGTTTTTGCTTGTGATTTTTCACAAACGCCCATTAATTTTTATATATAAAAAATATATTATATATAAAAGTATATATGTACAAAACATGTGCTATATTTTTATGATTACATAATTAGCTGCGTCTAAATTATTAGACAGATCTGTTATCAATACAACTAGAAATAGAGAATATACAACATTAACAGAGAGCGAATATACTGTTAGCGTACTCGTGTAAAAGTGGGTAGATTTAAGTGAGAAAGACTTTAAAAGCAGTGAAATTGTGTCAAACAGGGACAGATGCTTGTATGAGATAGCCCCGATTGGAAAGTATCTAGTGTGTAGTATTGTTATTGAGTGGTACATGTCGCTTATTGTAATTACGTGGAACCTCTGTCCGAGTACATTAGAAACATATACACGGTATGTGTTTTATCGTTTTTTTTTAAAAAAAACGCTAACTGCTTTCGATTTCTAACAAAACAATATCAACCAAAACTATTCAGTCAAAAACTCTTCGTTCTTTTTAACATTTTACAATGACTTATTGAATCTGTATATGCATGCAAATCTGTCTCATATTCTGTGGCATAAAAATATTTCAAGTGACAGTGACATTGGACAAAATTAATTATTAACCTTATTTTCAAATTTCAAAGATCCTAATATATTAGAATAATTTTGAGTGTTAGACCCTTAATTTAGAACTAAAACTCGAAGAGATGGACGGAATATGTAGTTACAAGACGTTTATAGCAGCGCATAAGCCACAACTTTTACTCTCAGGTGTACCAGAGTATTTTTGGCCTACTTTATGTAAAAAATTGAAAGATCAAATATTTGATTCTGGTGCCGCATTTCAATTAGTAAAAATTGATTATGATGAAGAAGAGAGGAGGCCATATGATCCGTTATGGAGTGTTATGGCTATAACTGATATAGATAGAACTGATTCTAGTCATATTTATCTTATAGATCACGCTTGGACTTTCAAAGCTAACAATATAAAAAATAACTTAAGAAATGTACCAGTGCTTTTAGAGAGAATGTGTAATCTTATGCAGATCACCTCTGAAACTATTGAAGAACAAATTTATGATGTCTCCAAGTATGTATGGAAATATGCAAATACATATGCAATTGAAAGTGAAGAATTATCAGTAGAAGACAGAGTACCAGTGTGGTATGTTATGGATGAGTTAGGTTCAGGAATCACACATTCTGATAACCCAAATTTTCGCATTGTTCCATTTATATATATTCCAGAACAAATAACATTCACATTATTGTTTCCAGTAGAAAATGTTGAAGAAGGTGACATAGTTACAAGGAATTTTATTGAAGGAAGTTACTCAAACTCAAAACAAAGAGAAACAATGCTTATTCCATGGCAACATTATGATAATTTTGATGATGACTTCAGTCAGATTGAACCAGATACAAATTACTTTTTAGAAGGTCACATTGTTGAGTCTCTTCCTGCATTAGAATTCTTAGAAACCAGGGATAGAGGATCTACATTAAAAGTTTATTCTGAATATGAATTTATCAATCAATATCTCAATGCTCCTGAATTTGAAATTGTTAACAATGAAGATGAAGCAGATGTGTTGTGGTATATTAACCATTTTAAAAATTTCAGAGAACTAAGTGTTAACTTTCCTAACAAATTTGTAAATCAGTTCCCTTTTGAATATGTTATTACTATTAAAGATTTATTAGCCATTGTTGCAAGAAGATTGCAAGATGGATTGAGTGGTTCTAGAATTGCACTTGAAACATTACCAACATGGTTACCAACTACTTTTAATATGAAAACTGAATTGCCACAATTAGTTGCCTATTATATGCAACGCAAGAAGCAAGATTTAAATAATCATTGGATTTGTAAGCCATACAACCTAGCTAGAGGTTTAGATATGTACATTACAGACAATTTAGACTTTCTATGCCGCTTACCACTCTCTGGCCCTAAAATTGCTCAAAAATATATTGAAAATCCAGTGTTATTTGAAAGGCCTGATATTGGCAAAGTCAAATTTGATGTCCGTTATGTTATCCTTCTAAAATCTGTGGATCCAACTGAAGTTTATATTTACAAAAATTTCTTCTTAAGATTTGCAAACAAAGCATTTGCTTTGGATAATTTTGAAGATTATGAACAACATTTTACTGTTATGAATTATAGTGAAGGTGTTTCATTATTTAAACTATTATGTGCCGATTTCATAGCAGCTTGGAATAAACAATATCCACATAATAATTGGGATGAAATAGAGAAATCTATTTTCAAAATGTTTTCAGAATTATTTACAGCCGCAACAATTAAGGCTCCCCCCTGTGGTATAGCTAGAAGCCCTCAATCAAGAGCTTTGTATGCGGCAGATTTAATGTTAAGTTGGAGTGATGATAATAAAAAAATACAACCTAAATTACTTGAAATAAATTGGATGCCCGATTGTAAAAGAGCCTGTGAATACTATCCAAATTTTTACAATGATATTTTTTCAGCATTGTTTTTAGATAAAGATGTGGCCACTTGTACTAAAATCTTATAATTTTTTTTTATATTATATTAATGCCAACATATAAAACTTCAAATGAGATGTATCACCCAAAGCATTAAAAAGGACTTTATGGAAAAAGAGGCTTGAGCTTTTTAAATATTTTATTTCGGATTGTACATGAGAATTAATAATATCAGAGGTATATTTCTAAGAATTGCTTGATTTCATAAATATGTACATATTATTGGATTAAAGTATATTCATTAATTCTTTTGCAATATCCTTCTGTCATCATCAAAGATTGAACCAAATGGGTTGTCATCCTCAACATTTCTATGGCTTAGAAGGAGCAAAATTATGATAGCCGTTCCTATTAATAATGTAATCCAATATCTCCTTTGAATGCCACCAGCTCTTCTTACACGAGATGAAGGAAGTGTATTCCTACAAAAACACCATTTATACATAAACAAGGTAAACGAGAAGTAATTTGTTAAAAATGGTACACAAATATAGTGTCACAAAAGTTAAATTTGGTTTTACTCACTTCCACCACCGACTTATCCATGCAAAAGTAGATTTTTGTTTGTATTTATTTTCATCATGATCAAAATTCAATAGTGGTTCTTGTTCTAAAGATTTAAATGCTTTTCTAGATGCCTGGCCACCTAAGTGCAAATAAAAAAAATTGTAAAATATGTTTTACAAAAACTATAAAAACAAAAATAGTCTATGTTTAGAGACACACAAAAAAATTATTATAATGAAATGAAATCATCTTTTAGTAATAACTAACAAGAGCTCATGCCATTTCCAGTTTCCAAAATGGCATGAGTTTGAATTTCACCATGTTAAATAAATTATACTATTAATATATTTCTACCCTTAGTGTGTAAAAATAGTGCTTTAAAAATGTAAAAAATGACAAAAACAAATTGAACATACTTAGTAAGCTCTCAGTCCTCTTTACTGATGTATTATCATACATATTGGCACTATCCTCTGGCATTTGAACAATGGAATGTGGTGTGCTTGCTGCCGATCGACTTGACTCATCATCACTCGCCCCAACTGGAGTCCCTCTTTGGTTGTCCAATGTTGTAAAGAATTGATTCTGATTGGGAGATTGACTTCTTCTTCCTGCTGCTCCTTTTAAATCTTGGTCCTCTGAAAGCTACATAGAGTATTTCATAGATTATTCACTACATTAATTTAAAATTAAGATTTTACTCGTATGATTTTAATTAATTTAGAATTGAATGATGTGTTTATACTTTAAAAGAATTATTTCATACATAGTACACTGACCAAAGGTAATCCTAGACCAGCTCTAGCCCAATTCACACCAGCTAGTTTTTCTCTAAGGACATCAGCCACTGGAGATACTAGGTTTGACGGCGGGAAGACAGGAGATGCACACGAAGGGCATTGGTAACCAGCCGGTGCAGTTGTACGCGGTAAAGCACGATATCGTGATTCGGCGCACTCCCAATGAAATACATCTAGATTTAAATTTGTAATTAGTATATAAAACATTTAAGTAATAGCTATATAATTATTAAATACTCACGGTAACAAGTAAGTCGTATACATTCCCCTTCTGATAAAGTTTTCGTGCATATTTCACATATTGGATTATAATCGCTGTCTTGTAACCATTGAAGATATGACTGTATAATACACTAAAACATATAACTTTTTATATTAAATTGAATTTCCTACACACGGAGATAAATAATTTTAAAACAACATTAGTACCTTTGGATGATTTGTTACCATACAATATTCACAAACATTTACTCTGTGTTCGAAACAAAATTGGTTAGTAACTCTTCTTTTAGGACATTTACAAAGACCCATGTTTAACTATTTTCCAATTTGTTTTTATAATTTACCATACATTTATTTAGTATTTAGCGAAAAACTCGTGCGTCAAACTAAGTCAATATCTGTAATTGTAATCTGTCAGCCACGTAAATAAAATGTCAACACAACACGAACAGTATAATATCTAAAGACGTCAACTTAATTCTTGTACTGTATTTCCTTTTAATTTATTGGAATAATTTAAGCAATATAAATAAAAAGAGTTAAAAATATAATGATATGAGTAAGGATAAGTACGGTACCATACTTTACTTATTTGAAAAAAACTAAACAGATATTCATATTATAAAATTTAAAAAGATCTGGCAATTTGTAATAAAATGTCAATGTCCAATCTTGACAGTCCGAAATCACAATCAATGGAATTTAAGAATAATTTTTAAATAATTATTTTTGTTTTTCTTGAAGCAGAGTGCGTAGACTCTGCAGAGCGTACTATGGCCACTAAAATATTATCGCTCAAAAGTGTGATCAATAAGCCATTAAAATCAATAATAAGCAATATATCCCTATATCAACATGAATGTAACCTAAAAAGTTTTAGTACTACGACTGTTGCTTGCATTACATTTTTTAATAAATGTTAGTATTTTATTTTTTTTAAAAACAAATTTAGATATATATATATTTAAACCAAATTAATATGTGAAATTTTATAGTGCCAGCAGAAAAATTATGGAAATCCGTCACTTCTGTAAGTAATGCTGGAGCTAAAAAAGGACGTGGAAAAGGTGCTGGTCGAATACGTATTAGGGATTTAAATCGTGGGCAAATGATAGGTATTGGAAAAATTAATATGTTATGGCCAGGCTTGTCAGCGCCTGTTATACGAGGAAGAGAATTGCTTAAGCAACAAAGATTACCAGATGATCCAGAAAGGTGACTGTTTAAATTATAATTGTAATTTATACATTTATTTTTTAAATAGTTTTTAAATAATAATTTTTATCTTGGAAAATTATTTATAGAATGGAAAAATTAATTAAACTGAGAGATTCAATGACCAAATTTCGACGTCTGAGATTGAGTCCAATTGAGAGAGGTTGGTCTGGTTCTCGTATGCCAGGCCGCAGTATTGGACAGCCAGATGCCGTTGGAGATGGTTTGTAGTGATGCTTATGCGTAATATTTATAATACTTAATGTTTATTTGTCATATAATAATCATATATATATTTTTTTGCTACAGAGGAATTCATTGGTTTTGACACAAAAGTTCTACAACTTAGATCTTTACTTATTATGAAAGGAAGTCTGGGTCGCACAAGGAATTTCCAAGCTATGGTAAGCACTATAATAATAATTATAACAAATATAAAAAAAAAACAAAATTACTATTCATAATATTAATATACAAAAAGGCATATGTGCAATGGAGGCTTCATATCTAAAAATATAAATATTTCATTGATTATATTTTTCAATGTATCTGTTTTCTTTTTTTAGGTGGTGACAGGTAATGGACAAGGTCTCGCAGGTTTTGGTCTAGGTAAAGCAAAGGAAGCACCTGCAGCACTCAGAAAAGCGAAGAACAGAGCAGGAAAAAAATTGATGAATTTTGAAATTTGTAATGGCCACACAGGTATATACTCATATATATTTATGTATTTTTATAGCTTTACAGTATATCTTGCATGCTTGTAGTAGGGAGCTTGCAGAGAGAATCCAATGTTATGACACTTGTCCTAACTTTCTTGCCAGTAGACATTCAGCCAAGTTTTTGTTTTGTTCTCCAAATGAGGAAACAAAAATAATTCATAATTCATTCCCTCAAATGGGAATCAAACCCATGACTATCACATGTACAGCTACAACCTGTACTCCACAATGCCTCAACATACAATAGCAAATTTATTTATGTATAAGGTATTCTTTTTTTTAAACCATGTCGTTTATACCTTTTATAGAAATTATATAGAATTTTATTAAAATATCTCAATTTCAGTGTTCCATGATTTTTTCACGGCATTTGGTAAAACAAAAATATATGTCCAGAAGAAGAATGAAGGTTATGGATTGAGCTGTCACAGAGCTATCAAAGAGATTTGTCAGGCCATTGGTATTAAAGATCTCAGAGCTAAGCTTGAAGGCTCTCATAATTTGCAACATATTGTCAAGGCATTCTTTATTGGACTTTTGCAACAGGTATTATTATTATATATATTTATTTTTATTATATATCATTAAATAAGTAAAGCAAAAAAAAAATGTAAATCTTCTGTGTCCCTATAGTAGGGTTGGCAGAGAAAACCTGCTGTCATGTGCTATTCTCCACCATCTGTAATGGAATTGAAGGTCACACTATGCCTTTATTACTAGAGCAAGGAGAACTGAAAATAATTTATTCCACTCCAGGTACTGTGCCACGCTGCCATGCTATCATGGCATATCTTTTTTTAAAGTAAATATTTAAAAATAAAATATTTATTTATAATTTATACATTATATTTTTTATTCTACTAGAGATCTCATCAACAACTTGCTGAAGAGAAGAAACTACATTTAGTAGAATTTAGAGAGGAAAATGAAAACTTCCCCAATGTAGTTGCCAGCCCATCCCATGTTAGAACTAAAGAAGAAATATCCAAAGACGAGACACTTGACTTCACTCAATACATTTTGAACGACAAAGTTATCTTACAGAGAAAAAAATTCCCTAGATTCTATGAAAAAATGCCCCACTACGAAATTTATCTTAAAAAATATGAAAAGTTCAGAAATCACGAGAAAATACGTTTAAACTTAAAAACTGAGTATGGTGAGGTTAAAAGTTTCCTGACCGACAAGTATCCAGAGGAGAAAGCTGAAAATGACGCTTAAGAGTTGAATATTTAGTTTAATCTAGAAGTAGAATATCAATTTATGTACAATATAAACAAAAAAATCTATATTTACTGGTTTTATTTTAATTAGTACTTATATATTATTTCAATCTTAATTCATTAATATTTTTTCATTTTAAACAATTAACATTTTTTTGTAGAACTTCTAGTCCATCTAACCTTATGAATTGTTTTGAGATAAACATAAAAAAGAGTCTCTTATATTGACAATTATTTATTTGTATTTATATTATTATTATTAAAGGAATACAATTTTTATTTATAATTTTAAAAACCTTTTACTTCACTAGCCTATATAATATCACTCATAAAAAGTAGTATTTTTTCTAGCTTTATATAAATAAATCATTATCATACACAGCTACTGAACTCAACAAAACATTTTGGGGTATTTGTTTACATTAAATGTAATAAAAAAATAATATGTTTAATATTACTTTGTATTTTTGTCATGGCACCCGCTATCATTCCAATTTTATTTAAAATTATTTAAAAAAATATTTACACCTATGTAACACCTAAAAAGAAAATGAGGCTATTCGTAAATTACATCACATGAATTTCAGGGTAGTTTCATAGAGCTTTGTACTTAACCTCACTCTTATTAAATCTTAACTCAGCTCTCAGATTGCCAAAACTAAATCTATCATACCATTTTTATCTCTATACATTCTGGGCCCAAAAATTCAGTCCTTTATGCTATTAACAATGTTTTTGTTTTAAAAAGTAGAAATATATTTAGAAATGTTTCGAAATAGGAGATTTTTTCTTCTCCACTTTTATTATTAGGGGGTCACCCTCTCCTCTTAAGAGGGGAGTAGCGTGTGAAGTAATTTATTTATAGCCTCTAAGCGGTTAAATGCTCTAAAATGCCAGTCTGATTTCTTCTAAGAAAAAAATCAAGCACCATTTTAATATAAAGAATTGAAGCTAATTTTTGTAAGAGAATACAAAGAAAAGTTGTCTTACAGTGATATGATTTGTATCTTTAAGTAACTCTAAATTCCATATAAAAATATATAATATATAAACTTATTTAAGTTACACAAATATTGCTTGGAATTTTTGTGTTTTTTTCTGTGTATCACCAGTATTGTTATTATTGGAGTATATAAAGAGATCTGATTCTTGATAAATGTTTTTTCAATCTGTTGGATCTGAAACAAAATGACATTGTAAATGAAATAGAAAATGAATGGCGTAAAATTTAATTTCTAAAAATTTTTTATCTCTACGTAATAGTTTTTAAATTCATTTTATCTATTCTCTAGGTTTAGTTTATCCATATCTTTATTTAAGCCACATCTTAGGCACACTTGGAGTATCATTAACATTAATAGTAAGTGCATTCATTCAAC
>JAKRZM010000056.1:81108-91129 GCA_036379175.1 Heliconius cydno galanthus | reverse complement strand
AATCTCGCGTCGCGCGCTTACTTTAAAGGACAATATCTCAAAAACTAATAGACGTATCAAAATAATTTTTTCACAAGTATTTTTTGTTTTTAAAAGACAATACGATGAGCTAGAATTTAAAATTAGTGATTATTCTCCATTAGAGTATATAATATAAAGATAAAAAATTTTAAGTGCGGGTAAAGCCCCTGATAAAAGTTAGTTTTAAATATAATCAATTCAATTTAATATTATTGAATTCACACCCTCAGTACCGAGAAAAAGTAATTAGTCAATATGATTAATATCGGAAAATTAAAAATAAATACATTATCATATACAAAAAGTAAACTTACCCCATTAGTTTTATCCTCCATGCGTAAAGACAATTCGAACAGTCCCACATCTATAACACATACATAATCTTTATTTAAATCGGGTGTTTTATCATCGTCTTGCGGGACGGCCATGTTTGATTTAATTCCATTTAACTTTGAAAGGAACAAATTACATTCTTGCGCTAAGAATCGAAGGTAGGACGTATTGGTTTCGGGTATTAAGTTGCTGGATACACTGAAGTTACCCAAAGTGAGTACAGTTCTTATCGGCAGGTATAAAGGTCTGTAATAAAAATTATAGATTTTTATTTAAAATTTTATAATCAGGCAATATATTGCATATTAAAAATAATGTAAATAATTTATTATTGACTTTTTAGCTACCCAAATTTTAGATATTTCATTCAATTTTCCAGTTTAGTTCATTAACAAATAAAAAAACATTAAGTGCCTTAATGCAATATCATATTTTGTCTGACAAAACCAGGGAGCTAAATGTAAAAGATATAATTAATATATTTAAAACAATAAGATCGAATTTTATTTGTTAAATGTAGCACGAAGATAGCTAAAAATATATACGTAATTATTTATAAATTAGAATGTTGTGCATGTATATGTTTATTATATGATGAATAAGGGCGTGCTTGTGTGTGTGTGTGTGTATGTGTACGTGCGTTTGTGCTTGTGTGTACCTGTAGTCTACAGCGCAGTCCCATACATGCACGTGCAGCTCGGACAGCACGGGCGTGGGCACGTACCCCGGCACCGGGTAGTCGAGCACGTCCAGCACGTCCATCAGTTGACTGAGCCACGCAATGCCCTTGTCGCCGCGGTGCCGGAGGGTAGCCTGTTCGATGCCCAATGCTATGCAGATTGTCTGTAATCGATATGGCGGGTTATTTGAAATATTGTTGAATTGAAATTATTTCTTCAATTAGCAAATGTTTATGATTCATTATTGTATATTGGAAGAAATTTTGCATTTTAAAACGAAATTGGATTTAAAATTAGTTAAATATTACATGAATGAACTTTTACAAAGAAAATTACAAAATGTTTCCGTATTTTGATGTGACACTGTTATGTTATTAACTGTTTATTAATATTATCAAAACCGCTAATATAAAATAAATGTATCGTACATATCGCGATCTATATTAAAAGAAATATACATAAAAATAACCTTTAAATTTGGCGTATCCATATCTGGTTCAGTTTTAAGAGCCATAGTGAACATGTCCTTGTTTTGCAATCGCTCTTTTACCATCACGCCTTTGCCGGAAGGATAAATTGTACTCTTTAAATGTAAGGGTAAAGACGTCCCATATAGTCTTAGCTCTGGTTTCTCCGACGGTATCGTAAGAAGCGCTAAAATTAAAAATATATAGTTTAAGATACACCGTTACGTAACATACGACAGTGTGCGACTGCAAACACGACAGGTTGGGGGTTCGATTCCCACTCGAGGAAATGTAATATTTGTTTTTTTACTTTCTTGCTCTTCTAATAAGAACATACAACGCTTCCAGAATTCTGTGAGAAGTGGGGAACAGTGGATTGGAGTTAATGGGAATGGAGTGTTTTAACACTAGGTTTTCAGGTTTATTTTGCCTAAGTTATATAACAATTTTATCGAAATTCTATAACACCTGGAAGTACGGAATAATATTTAATAATGGAAATATTATTACTTCTAGGCACTTTAGTTACATAAAATAGGTTAATGTAATTACACAAAATCGTTTCAACATAAATAATAGATGAATATAATAAAAAAAAATAAGCTATATGCNGTAATTTTAAATAGATATCTAGTGTGATTCGCAATATTTGAAAAGCTGTGATTTCAAGAGAAAAGTCAATAATTTAAGTACAAAAATTGGTATTATTAGATTTGTAAGCAGAATTAATAAATAAATGTTACTTTATCTTTGTAATTTAAAGTATAATACGAAATTTCTAATGTCATTAAACATGTCTTTTATTGCTGAATTGTCAAAAATATATTAACACTCATTTCCTCACCTAACATATCATTCCCTCATTTTCATTTTTTAAATTCCCCTTTTTATCCCACGAAAACTCACTTATTTTGGGGACCACTATATCATTGATAATTAGTTACACCAGTACTATAAAATTCTTATAAAATAATGGTTAAATATTGAGAAAATTTTTCATAAATTTTTGAAACCCTAATTTCGTATTTTCGGTAGAATGACCCATATACCTATTTATAAATAAATAGTATGCATGTATATGTTCATATATGATGAATAAGGGCGTGCTTGTGTGTGTATGTGTGCGTGTGTGTACCTGTAGTCCACAGCGCAGTCCCACACATGCACGTGCAGCTCGGACAGCACGGGCGTGGGCACGTACCCCGGCACCGGGTAGTCGAGCACGTCCAGCACATCCATCAGCTGACTGAGCCACGCTATGCCCTTGTCGCCGCGGTGCCGGAGGGTAGCCTGTTCGATGCCCAGCGCTATGCAGATTGTCTGTAAACAATATGGCGGGTTATTTGAAATGTTGCTGAATTGGAATTATTTCTTTAATTAGCAAATGTTTATGATTCATTATTGTATATTGGAAAAAATTTTGCATTTTAATAAGAAATTGGATTTAAAAATAGTTAAATATTAAATGAATCAGACCTAGCAAAATTTCAAGTAACTTTTACCAAGAATATTACAAAAAGTTGCCGTATTTTGATGTGATACTGTTATGTTATTAACTGTTTATTACTATTATCAAAACCGCTAATATAAAATAAATGTATCGCACAAATCGCGAACTATATTGTAAGAAATATACATAAAAATAACCTTTAAGTTTGGCGTATCCATATCTGGTTCAGTTTTAAGAGCCATAGTGAACATGTCCTTGTTTTGCAATCGCTCTTTTACCATCACGCCTTTGCCGGAAGGATAAATTGTACTCTTTAAATGTAAGGGTAAACACGTCCCATATATTCTTAGATCTGGTTTCTCCGACGGTATCGTTAGAAGCGCTAAAATTAAAAATATATAGATTTAAATTATATTGTTTTCTTTAAGATATACCGCTACTCTTGTAATAAGGCAAAAAGGATTGGAGTTAATGGGAATGGAGTGTTTTAGCACTAGGTTTTCAGGTTCATTTTGCCTACCCTGCAATGCATGTAGCGTGAAGTTAAAAAAAATTATATAACAACTTTATCGAGGTACTTCTAAGCACTTTGGTTATATAAAGTAGGTTAATGTTATTACACAAAATCGTTTCAACATAAATAATAGATGAATATAATAAAAAAAATAAGCTACATGCTTTTAGCTTCTGAATCCCTACACAGCAGGCCGACAAAGGGAACCTAGTGTTAAAACACTCCGTACGCATTTTTAACTTACGCTCGTGATACAAAGTAGCTTTTCCGGCTCTTAGACATAGTTGCGCCGTCTTAGCTCTTCCATTGAGACCGCTCACTTGGCACATCGATAGTTTTTTAGCTTCTAACACGAGTTCCCCCATTTGGCCTGGCACTACACGTTTATTACTGTCCTGAAACAGAAAATCATTAACACGTTGACTGCCACGCGATCAGTACTGACCGACATCATACTAATCTCTTCACGCCAAGCAAAAATCACAGTTCTATCCAATTGCATTCGAAAGAATAAATTATTTATTTCTTTTCGTTCTGGTATCAAGACAAATTCTCAACACACATTGTCTCTTTATGTGGGATATAATGTAAAACTAAAAATATATAATGATTTTACATAAAAATAGTAATATAGGTAAATATTATTAAATAAAAAGTTGAACTTACCCTCACTGGCGCGTAAATAGTCAGCAATCCTTTCCCAACTTTTAGAGTGAGGCAGAAGTTGTGCATCTCGCTCTCTCTGTTTTCCGGTAGAGGTTTTGTATTCCCAATACCTTTTTTTAATTTGTTGTCATATGTTGAATAGTAGAGATTTTCTTCCTCAGACGATGAACTTTCTGAATCGGAATCTATAAGACAATTTAAATAGTTGGTGCTTTAGTAAGTATACCAAATATTACGCTTAGAATACAGAAATATTATAAGTCAACAAAATATAAAGAACTATAGTATTTAACAAATAAAGAAGTCATATTACCATCTCCCATTCCCTTGCAGGGCCCAAATGAAAGGTTTATAGGTGAAGATAAATGTGGATTTATGTCATATTGTTGCAATTGAGGTTCCCATAAAAGAAGGTCCGAATTAATACGATTGTATATTATTTCGTATAACTGTTTTGATCTGCAATGAACAAATATAAGACATATAATAAGGAACGAAAATAATAACAAAAACATTTACGTTTGTGAGCGCTATTAAGCTCAACTTACTCAAGTTGTAAACTGAGAATAGGAAGACTGAACTCAAGGTGTATAGCAGAATTCTCCACTGAGCTATTAGTGAAAGCTGTCATTTCCTCGTCTGTACCAGGTACTATTATTTCTTCTTCTTGACCTAAAAATAAGAGTAAATAAAATATGATATAAAATTAAAACGTACTAAATTTATATAACTACGTTTGTATAGGCGAATTTCTTAAATAAGCCGTTTATCGGAATTTTGTAAGATTTTCTCTATATTTTTTTCTGTTGATTTATTTAGCAGTTAACCTCTACTAAGTTTATTTCTGCAGAAATAAATGTATATTTATGATATGTTGTTCTCCATTTTTAGGTATTAAAGGCATTCAGTATTGGTTATCTTGTCTAATAAGAAAAATGGAAATAATTTTAATATAAAAAGAATCCTCTAAGTAGGAATTCAATCTACAACTAACACTTTTCATTCACACATAAATTGTAGTACGACTTCGTTGATTATTTTCTTTTATATATAATACTATGATGAAACTTAAATCAAAAACAACCTTAAGAAATAACCATTGAAAATATAAGCTATAAAAATTACCTTGTTGTTTATTTTCATGTTTGCTTATACTTTGGTGCGCCATTTTCTTCCCGCTGAACGGACTAGGCATAGCACTGCGCAAGTTGTTCATTATGTACATTGAGGTCGTCATTGGGTTCGACGGCTTTGGTTCAAAGTGCAGATCCTCATGGAGGGAATCAAATGGCCCCTTGCTTGAATCTTTCGGTTGGAATGTTAATGATATCCTGTTAAAAATAATTATTTTGTGTAAGAATAGGCAAAATTTATAGATTTTATTTTATTATTATCTTTGTGGCAGGATTTTGAATAATATATATTTATCAATTCGAACTCCATTTGGGGGAATTATTTATAACTTATATTTTTTAGCGCCACGCTATCCTGCACATAGCAGGGTAGGCAGAGGGAACCTAGTGTTAAGTATACTCTGTTCTCCTCTTTCCACCGTATTCGGGAAGCATTGTATACTGAGTAGCGGAACTCAACGCCACGCTTTGACTCGACGACAGAGCGATTAAAATGGATATATCAAATATTTCATTTCCCTGAGTGAGAAACGAACCCACAATCTGTAGCGGTTTGCAGTCACACTGTGCTCCTGCGTCACAGCTGGCTTCCTTATTTTTGCCTAAGTTTGCTTATACAAAGTACGACTTTGAATTACTTACCAGCTGTATTAAGAAGTAGTTCTGTTGAATATATAATATAGAAGTATTTAAAATACTTACATGGGCAAAGGAGTAATAGTGTTTCCTTTGAGGACATTTTCTTCAAACGATGCATCGTCCATCGTCGTTTGCGCTATGTGCGTAGCCGGCAAGTGATCATTTTCCTTCATTAAAACAATAAAAATATTTAAATAATAATACATTTATCTATATCAGTTAATTTATTTAATTATTCGTTTAGTATAACTTATTTTATTGATATGCATGTAATTAGTTTAAAATAATATTGAGCTAATTTAATCTTGACATAGTAATAATAACATATCATTATTTGAATATAAGTCCTCAGTTGGGGATTGAACCCACCACAATCGTGTTTAGTCAAACAGTGTCCCACTTTGCCACGATGACTGCCCCATAATTAATAAATAATACTCAATAAGACAACTCACATGGTAATACAAATCCAAAGTGGTTGATTTCACAGTAAGCGTGGTGGGTAAGGGTCTCACGCTGGGCATTTGCTGTACCCCTACAATGGCGTTACAGAATCTAAACACAAGGTAGTCTGGCTGCACCCGACGAATTTCACGACTGATATTTGGACGTAGATCTGCTATTGGGAATCTGGAATTGATTATACAGAGTGTTTTTGTCATCACTATTCAATACTAACCACAGTTTTAACTACTCTATAAAAGCTAAAACAATTAAAACAAGAGATTTTTCCAAAAATGAAAAAAATATTTTTTGTTTTTCCCAATCTCCCGGGAATTATTATTATATTTTCTTTGATTGTAATTACTAAAAGTTGCAAAACAGAGAGAGCACTAAGTTCTTTTTGCCTGTCCTGCTAAACGCCAGAGAAAGTTTTCAAGTTTTAAGTAACATAAAAATAAATTCATACCTAAGTATAACATTAAGATTTGGACACTGCAATGAGAAATTCATTTGGTTCTGCGCCGTTGGGGAGGTGGTAGCAGGTTCCGTCGTACTCCCAAAGAACGTCGCCGACATACGTTCTAATAACGTTAATTCCACATCTATGTAGAAAGGAGTGCATTTTAATCTGTTGAAAATTATTTAAATATTATTTTATTATAGCAATTAGTGATAAGGACATATCCTCATAACTAATTGTGCGACATATCTCACAATATGTGGTGTTTGTGGATTCAATTCTTAGTTGGAGAGTGTATAAAGGTTAGTGTTAACAATTATTTTGACAAAAAACAGGAAGTAAATAGTTAAGACATTTTAATACAAGCATATTTTTAATAATAAAAATTCGCAGCATGCATTTGCACATTTTTACGTTTTTGTTAAATTGGCTTTTTTATAAGCGAGTCCTTCACTCTCAGTAAGTAGTATTTAGTAGTGTAACTTTATTTTTTTCTATTTAATATTTATTATTAGTTCTATATATTATTATAATTAGAACTTAACTAGCCTTAAACAAAGTTTGGTTTAGCCAAAATAAATTTGTAGTATATAGTTATCTATACTAATATAATAAAGCGGAAGAGTTTGTTTGTTTGTTTGTTTGAACGCTAAGATCTCTGGATCTACTGGATCGATTTACTTTGTTTTTGTTTTGTATGAAAGCTGCATTCTTCAGAAGTGCTATAGGCTATATAATATTACATTACACATATATACTAATAAATTAAAATACTTTCTAATTTGACATGCAATTTATTCTGCCATGTTAATAACAACCGTCGTCGCTACGCGACCGCGTTCGTTACCGCGTCATTTTGATATTCATCCTTATGAAAATAAATATAATAGTCACTTTTAGCATTTCATCTAGATTGAAATTATATTTCTATAGAAATTATATTCTTATATTTCAAGCAGGCGTAGCCGCGTCCGGGTCCACTAGTAAATTATATATGTACCATGTTATTACTCAACAAGTAAAAAGACTATAATAATTAATAATATCTTACACGATATCTGTAGTGGGATAAACTAATTTCTTTTCACCGGATACTCTCATATATTTCGATGTTTGTTTGAAATTTAGTCGTAAATTTGATTTTGAAGATATACTGGCGTTTTCTTCTTCGTCTATAAAAAAAAACAATATAAAACATATGAAAAAAATAATTAACATTACAAACATTCCTGAGCAATTAAAATAGCTAATTCCAAACCAAACGAAACCTTTGATGATTGGAGAAGTAATAAAAACGCAATGCTTGTATTCTTGAATGGACTTAACCTCCTTGGCCTTGTAAAATGATTAATTGCAAAATATTTTTATCTTCACACTGTATCCCTTCATCCCATATAGTAGGGTTGGCGGAGGAAATCTAGTTAAGATATTCTGTTTCCTATATTTTGCCGAATTTTCGAGACGTTGCCATCGTGTTTGCAATCTTATGCTAGTACCACTACGGTATTCACAATCACTTTTACTTTGCAAAATGATTAACCACAAAACTATTATGTCTAACAAATTGCATGCATACCTTTATTTTCAAACCATATTAAATCATATTTCTGTGGTATCACGTCTTCAGGATCCTCGCCTTGAAGGTAGAGACACTCCCTAACCAGTACATATTTGATGGCTGCTTCACACATTGTTTGGCTTCCGTGAGCTGTGACCTTTTCGCTTCCGTCTAAACTTATTTCTGATGTTAATATTCTGGAAAATAATGTTAGATTTTTATTTATTTTTTACTTTGCTTCTAATTGTATCACTCAAATAGTAGGGTAGACGGATAGAATCTTGGATTAAGACTTTCAATTCCCCATTGCCACTAATTATAAGGTATGTTTAATATTAGTTTTTATAATCATTCATAATATCAATCATAATGGACTGGTAGGCAGAGAGAATCTAACACACTCTGTACTCTAGTGTCATTTTAGTGAATTTGGTATTAATATGAGTTTGAAATAGTGTTTTTTTTTTTACTTGTTCACCAAATATTTTTTAAATTTAGTTAGTTGAATTTCATATATAGTCATTTTATTTAAAGAAAATTATATATACATAAATTATATTTCAACATAGAATATTTTGGGCAAAAATATATTTAATGAAATTCTTTCAGAAATATTACCTTAAATGATCTAAATCTGTCGCCGTATCCAAAGCTTCATTGATTGTATTTAAATCTCTTTTATCGTCAAATCTACTGAAAGTTTCGATACGATTGAAAAATTCTGCAGAAATGAGCTGTAAATTTGTAGCTGAAGATGGCGAGATACAGTCCGTTGATAATGGCGTAGGAACTAATATATCCTAGAAAAAAAAATACTAGAAAGTTTGAAGAACTTACGTAATTTACTTTCAAAAATTAACATTAATTAATTAAAATAAACATATTAAATAAAAATAGTCAATAGTATTGTACCGTACGGAAAAATTATCGAAACTAGTTATATACTAGGTATATTTTTGTTCAGATGGTTTGGATATTGTGAAAATATTAAATGAAAAAATAATATTTGTTTTTTTATTTTCAATAAAGAAATACCTTATGGAGAAGAACACAGGAGAATGAAGCAATTCTCAGGCTTATGTGGGACGTCTCTGCAGTAGGATCACCATCTATATGTGGGACTGAAAGAAAAAAAATATAATTTTAAAACTATAAGTAAAATTCAGAGTTCTGTTGTGAATTTTAATATAAGAATATTTTTTATATTATTATGTTTAATCTACATAAAGACACTAGGGTAATCTTTCATAGAAAAAGGCATAATGTGATGTTTAAGATATAAAAATAAATACAATACAACAAAACCTGTCTGTCTGTACAATAATATACCTTTCTTATTTCGTTTAATCCTCGGCTGGCTTGGCACATTGATGCTGGACGTCACACTGGTGCTCATGGAGCTGACGGAAGACGCAAAACTCTCCGTCATCTGGTTAGCTTGTGACGTCATCGGGAGAAACTTGTCACTTTCTGCGTCACTATCATCTGTGAATAGTAAAAACACGTTTTAGTTTATAGTTTGAATGTCATGTTATATTATTTAATTCATGAAAATTGGAAACCTAATGGATAACTGTATTGTTTTTTCCATTCTAAAATTACGACATTGAGATGGCTAAATGAACACATCAAGTTTTTCTGACGGAATACGCTATT
>JAKRZM010000056.1:30391-80929 GCA_036379175.1 Heliconius cydno galanthus | reverse complement strand
AAATTCTTTCAGAAATATTACCTTAAATGATCTAAATCTGTCGCCGTATCCAAAGCTTCATTGATTGTATTTAAATCTCTTTTATCGTCAAATCTACTGAAAGTTTCGATACGATTGAAAAATTCTGTAGAAATGAGCTGCAAATTTGTAGCTGAAGATGGCGAGATACAGTCCGTTGATAATGGCGTAGGAACTAATATATCCTACAAAAATTAAAATAAATTAATTAAAATCAATAGTATTGTATTGTACCGTACGGAAAAATTATCGAAACTAGTTCGAAATATATTTTTGTTCAGATGGTTTGGATATTGTAAAAGTATTAAATGAAAAAATAATATTTGTTTTTTATTTTCATTAAAGAAATACCTTATGGAGAAGAACACAGGAGAATGAAGCAATTCTCAGGCTTATGTGGGATGTCTCTGCAGTAGGGTCACCATCTATATGTGGGACTGAAAGAAATTTATATTTATATATAATTTAAAAACTATAAGTAAAATTCTGAGTTCTGTTGTGAATTTTAATATAATATCAGATAAGAATAAAAAAAGAATATTTTTTTATATTATTATATTTAATCTACACAAAGGCACTAGGGTAGTCTTTCATAGAAAAAGGCTTATTGTGATGTTTAAGACATAAAAATAAACACAATACTACAAAACCTGTCTGTCTGTACGATAATATACCTTTCTTATTTCGTTTAATCCTCGGCTGGCTTGACACATTGAAGCTGGACGCCATACTGGTGCTCATGGAGCTGACGGAAGACGCAAAACTCTCCGTCATCTGGTTAGCTTGTGACGTCATCGGGAGAAACTTATCACTTTCTGCGTCACTATCATCTGTGAATAGTAAAAAACACGTTTTAGTTTAGAGTTTAAATGTCATGTTATATTATTTAATTCCCGAAAATTGGAGACCTAATAGATAACTGTATTGTTTTTTCAATTCTTAAATTACGACATTGAGATGGCTAAATGAACACATCAAGTTTTTCTGACGGTATACAGAATTTATTAAGTATTATAAAATTTAAAATATATAATTATATTAAATATTTTATTTTGTTAAATGGGTACTTGAAAGGTGATGTAAATTGTTACATTTACTGTGTTGTTCTTATGTAAGTGAAATTGTATTTCATTTTGAGAATAAATTTTAATTAATTTAAAAAAAAAAAATCAAGCAGGGATAGATTACCTAGTTAGTTTTACCTATTAGTTTCATCAGTATTCTATCTATATTACATTTAGAGGCCGTTGTCGAGCAGAGGCACAAGCGTGCGACTGTAAGCGCGACAGTTGTTTGTTCGATTCCTACTCGCGGGAAATAAAATGTTAAATATTTTAATTTCCTCATTCTGGTAAGAGAAAACAAGGCGTTAAGTTCCAACACTAAACTCAACTTAAAGTGGGAGAATAGAAATGTCTCAATGGGAAACGGAGAGAATAAATTACAAGCTACATATTACATAAAACCATAAATTACCAAAGCTAGGTCCAGACCACCCATACATGCCAGTAGGCTTGGTGTGCTGCTTCTCCAAGTTCCCTAGTAACTGAGCCTCTATCAGTTGAAAGTCTGCTTGTTTCATTGGCTTACATTGCATATTGATGCCTGTAGGCCGAACTGGTATGTTGCTGAAATTAAATTTAACTTTATATAGCCTTTTACTTTATTCCATATGCAGAATTTACTTTATTCCGTATACAAGAGAGAAAAGTTGAAGATTGAGTGAATGGTGGTGCAGAAGGTGAAGATTTTCGGACTTTTTTTTTCTCATTAGAAATATTTAGAACAATTTGAGTTTAATATTGAACACAATAATGATATACATATATAATTAGATTTAGTTTAAATTGTAATTTTTTTATTAAATTAAACTAATTAATATAAAAACAAAATACAAACCTGGTATCTTCTAAATCTGGTTGGTTCAGGGCATCAACAAGCTCCAACAAAGTGTGCAACTGTCTTGGAGTTATGAACACAAGGAAAGACCCCAATAATATCTTAACTTCGACTTTAGGACCTTCAACCTCCTCCGAATGTTTTAATTTCAACGCTAATTCTTGCTGTCCAGTTAATTTTGCAAATAAAATTGGATCAGGATGACTAGTTTTCTCTTCGGGTGTTCCTTCTCTAGTAGATTGATTTAGCCTTTCGTCAATTATTTCCTTTATGGGATCTGATTCTATTGTCGATATAACACTTCTCGTTTCATAAAACACATCCGACATTGTACTTTGATAGTTAGAATCCGGTGTTTCTGCTGAATTGCCTTCAGATCTGTCAGCTTGTGTTGACACTGAAGTTGATTTCTCCATTATTAAACTAGGCGCCATAGTGCGTAATTTTGATGGGAATTCGTCTATATAAAATGTTACGCCATGAAATTTTATTTTTTTATTAGTGTATGTAGCAACTATGTATGTTTTTGTTTTGTCTGGATCTGTTGACTCTGGTAATGGCTCGGACCCAGCTTCATCAAAGTAATCAATGCTGGAATCAAGAAAAGATTAATGAAAACACCAATTGGAAAAATTGGAAAAAATTTCTTCCAGATAATTATGTTAGGAAATTTATATGACTATAAAGAAATTCGAATGTATATTTATTCGAATGTATAGTCTGAAAGTAAATGCTAAATTTAGTGGAGTAGTTGTTTGTTAGTGGATTTGATCCATGCCCATTAGAATTATTATATTGAAATTAAGTTTCATTTTTCCACTCTTGCAAATAATACGCGAAGTTAAATTCTGCCACAGAATTCGTAATTCTCCAATGATTCGGCGAAACGTGTCAATACTATGTTCCCTTTACTTACTTTACTCAATGGTGAAAAAATAATGAAGATGAAAAGAAAATACTTACTGTTTGATGTGAATTTCCAAAGCAATACCACGGTGCCCATTTTTGGGTACATGTTCTATTCTTATTTTTGTATTAACAAATTTTACTTTCACTCTGCTCAAAACTGTAATGAATTTATTGCATTTTATTAACCACAACTTGCTAGCCTATTTGTCTATATTTTATAAATGAATACATCCTTAATTAGCATACAATGTTAAATATGTACAACATACATATATATTTATGTCAATTACAGTCAAAATAGGGTACCCAAAATTTAAATCTTATTAACATTGAGGCTTTTGTGGCACAGTAGAACAGCGTCTGACTTTAAACGCGACGCTAGTTGGCTTGGGAAAATCAATTATTATAATTTTCTCACTCTAGTAACAGGATCTGTTCTGCGTGGCGCAGTATTTCATAAATTGTAGAATAGTGTTTTCCCTTTGCCTACAAATTATGCTCTATGCTCAAATTATCTAATATAAAATTAATTATGTATAAATTTATGTCAATCATTGTCAAAGAAAATAAATAATATAAAACATTATTAAAATTAAAAAATAGATAATAAAAGAAATTACTTGAATCTATGGCATGAGCAAACATCTCAATACCCTCAACAGGATTTGATTCTTGAGGACCAGATTCTTCTTGTAGGCACTCGGCTGCTAACTGCATGGATGAAGACATGGAGGACCACATAGACTCCAGCATTGATGACACTTAAATTTCAATATTATAAAAAACATGATTTACAAAATGCAGTAAATAAATAAAAATAAAATCAGCTTAATGGTGTATCCCGCACACAGCAGGGTAGGCAGAGGGAACCTTATGTTAAGACCCTCCTTTCCCCACTTTCTGCCGAATTCTGTAGGCATTGCGTGTTGAGTGGCAGAACCCAACGCCAGTCTTTGCTTTGACACCAGAGCGAAGAAATGGAAATAAATATTTTATATAAACAATTATATAATAAACAGTGTATGACAAAAAGTGCAGAAAAAAAATCATGATATAATCACACTGTATTTTTTTTCCATTTTTATAATACAAAGAATAGTATTTAAAAAAGATTCTATAATTGTAACTGAATATTGGCAAGTATATATTAGCCTTGTTGATATCAATAGTTTTTAAATCAAGGTCAAAGGTCCATAGGAGAACCTTGAGAATAAAATCTACAAATGTACAAGGAAGTTTGGCCTAAATTTAGCTAAAAATATATTTTATTTGATATATGACATTGTGAGATATAAAATTTAAATGATAATTCTTGTAATACCTGGTTCTGCTCGGACTTTTGGCTGTACTGTAAGTGAAAGGCCGTTGATTTCCACAATAGAGTCATCTTTAAGTATTGTAGACCAAGGTACAGTTACAGTAATTTCTTTCATATGACCATCTACTATTTCAAGAGGCCAGTTTTGAGCATCTCCCAACTGATTAATAGCCTGTAATGGAGCATATAATAAAGTTTTGTAAGTTGTGTAAACATAGTTGTTGTTTATATTTGTGTCTAATAAAACATATGTTATGATTAAGCATAGAATTAGCAAGCTTTGGACATAATATAAGCATAAGTAATAACAAACAACTATTTACATATCATATAGGAATAAAAATTTATACACATATTTTTAAGATTTTTCAGTATTACAGTTATGTAGAAAATATATATTTATAATAATAAGAACAAGGAAATCATTTCATAGATTCCTTTGTTAAGACAACACATACACGTGCTATTTTGCATACAATTTAAGCGCACTTTTTATTGGCAAGGACAAAATTGATACAATTGAAGCACCACGCCTAATACATTGATTTAACTTGATAAGATGTAGGCTTATTTATTAAATATAAAAATTGATTACCTCGCAGTCAAGGCTGACGTCTGAAACGGTACCAGTTCCATTGTAAAGATCGACACTCAGTTGAGCTAAAGTGAGTTTTTCTTCAAGAAAATTACCCAAGTATCGTTGGAGTAAATATCTGCAGGCTCTCTTTTTAATACTCTCAGACCATGGCAGATACCACAACATTTTTAAGATTTTAAGATCATTACACTATAAATTTTTGCTTTTGTGCGTAATGACTATTGTGATTTGCGTGTGATTGAGTTGGGCACGTAAATAAACATAACGTTCCGTTTTACATTATCTTCTAGGTTGACATATCTGTCAATTCATATATCATAGCTGTCAGTGAACAGTAATGCCAATTTCAATTGATTTCTTTTTTGTCTGTATATTTTTTTATTTGGCAAAGACACTTAAATTTTCGTTTATAAAATTAACATTTTCTTGTAGTATTATATAAACAATGTTGGATTTCGGTGAAAACATAAAGAATTTTAATATTAAATATTTTGTCTTAAATTAGTATAAAATAGTAGTTTAGGTTTTAATTCTTCTTCAACAACCGCTGGCTTAGTAGAATTCTCGTAGCAAGTATATATTGACAAACTGTAAAATATAGCTGCCATGTTAGTTGCCAAAAAAATTGTAGCTGAAAACTCAGAATGTCCAATACCAGAATTTGAGTAGCCAAGACAGTCCGTATTGTTTATGACTAGTTTTATTTCCACGCTCGATACCAGAATATCACCTATAATATTAAAATACTTATTTGAATGTTTGTCTTGTGTCGTCTCTTGATTTCTTCTCCTATATACTTAATCATTGCATATTGATAGTAAAATTTAACTTTACGCTTTCTTTTACCAGAATATAAAAATAGATTTTTTTTCTGGGTCACGCTATATCACGCATGCATGGGTGTTCAGTGACGGTTTACATCGACCCCAAAAGTAACGAAGAAGTAAAAGAAAGATCTTAGGTCTCGTCGGTGGGTGGGCGTCGTCAGATCATTAAACGCACGCAAGAATCTTATTTAGTATCTGATATTATTTAACAATTTAATTATAATTTTAGGTAGTAGTACTTATACTATTTAAAATTTTTCATGACTCACTGTTTTCACTTCTGTAATAAATATCAAGTATTCTGTTCATTCTTGCAGTAGGCCATGCTTTATGTTCTGAATAAATTATCTGATCTATAAAACACATAAGAAATATTGAAATTCCAATTTAGGTTGGGGTCAATCGTGGCGTAGGGCACAAGTGTCTACTGTGTGGCACTAAACGCAACTGGTTGTGGGGTAGAACTCCACTGGAGGAAAAGAAATATTTTCATTTAATTGCTCTTGTGTTGAGGCAAAGCGCGGTGTTGACTTCCGCCACTCAACACGTACTACTTCCATTATCATATATCAATGCTTTTGTTTGCTGCAAATCAATGCTGCTTTTATTATCATATATCAATTCGGTGGAAAATTGATATATGATAATAGGTAGGTACTTGAAATACCTTGACAAGTTCCAAGTTTGAAAGATATTTTGTAGAAAGGTACACCTATGGCTTCAATGGTACGATAAAATTTTACTTCACCAGAAGTTACACTGTAAACGTAAAACAATATCGCTATATATTTGCAAAATATTTCAAACCACATAATTAATATCAATAGTTCTCAGTTAAGCTTGTGTATCGCTCGAATATATAGAAATTAATGAGGTATTTGCAAGACAAGTATATGTATGTCTATCGTATGAGTTTTATAAACATAGACTTCAGAGAACTAATAGAATCGAGTCGATTTCTATTGTTAGAGATATTGCAGAATTATAACACCTACTTTTATATTAGATAAATGTATATTGATGTTTATAATTGTTTAAGATTGTGACCCACAATTTTGTGTGAGTGTGAAAAACATCTTGTTCTCATTCTCCTAGGAATCTTTTCTACAATTTTCAACGAACTTACGCACCAAATTTCAGCTTTGTCCACTTTTCTTTATAGATTTAGTTTGTATTGTAGTTTTTCAATTAATTACGGAGGTTTTATCTAAGGTTTAACAGTTTTTGACTAGGTACTTTTATTACCAATTTTCCTAGTATATGATGAATTTATTTGAGGTTGAATTTATGGTTGTAAACAAAATGATTCATTTATTTTTTTTGTTTAAACTTTAAGGAAATAAGCAATATCTGTAAACTTTAACAAAGGAAAAAAAGTGCACCATTCTTTTATTTAATAATTGTACAAAAATGGAACGGAAAATTTCGAATTAACTGTACATCTAAGCTAAATATTTAATGATCTGAAAATAAAAAATGTGTCAATAAGCGCAATTTTGTAAAATATATTTAGGCTAAAACTTTAATTGTACATAGAAATGACGAAACGTGCCCCTTCAGCGATGCCTGCCCATGATTCGGTGACGATCTGTTTAATATACGATGGGGGAACTAAGAAATCGTATTCGTATCCAGGTAGTTCCATGGTATAAGTCAGAGGTATCCCCACACCGCGGGTCCAGTCTCGGGAAGTGCCACTAGAAAAGTATAGCACGTTGGCTGCGTTTCCAACAATATACGGTGGTGCCTTGTCGAGCTTAACTTTGTCAATTGCTGTTGCCATTCGTATACCAGCCACATGAAGGGTTAGGCCGTTTGAGGGGAGTGATCCTGTAAATTATTCTTAGGGTTTAGTTTATTTGTAACTTAATAAGCTTGATAAACGGTTAGAGAGGTAGAGGGAGGCCTCGGTTGACCTTCGAAAACACAGTATCAAAGATACTGGAGGAAGGATACGTAAAAAGCATGAAGAGGGCATGTATGAAGAGGTTGATGACAGTGGACGAGGTGAAAGAGGTAAGTAGAGACCGTACACCGTGTTTGGCTCTCCGTGCTCTCTGACTACCCCGTTAGGGATAAAGCGTGAAGCTATGTAAAAATCTATAAAAGTGAAAACAAAACGTACCATTAGTTCCCCAAGCATATAAGAACATATTGCCGTAGCTGTGTAGAGAAATGTATAAGGCCGTACGCTCCAAATTAGAGTACACAGCATCTCGGATTATGCGGATCTCTGGTTCAGAGAAAGCAGATGGTCCTTCATACATAATTGAACAAGGATCCGCTGAAGCTTCTCGTGTACCTGTGTTGAAGAGTACGTATCAAAAATTGATAAGACATATAAGTATTAAAAAATATACTAACAAAATGCTAAATTAAATCGAATTTGCCAATGTAAAAGTAGGTACCTGAGAAAACTAAGGACTAACATCTTAGGTCATTTTCAAGTATTACTTTTTACTTAGCACTTATTATGTCGATTAATTTAGAAAAGTATATAATTTATAAAATAAAAACAAAAAGAATATAGTAGGTAACATTTATAAAAAAAATAACAAACCCCAGAAGAAGTCGAAATTACGATTTCCATCAACTCCAGGACATTCGTCGGCACCAATATGAGATTTAGATCGAGTTTTCCGCCACAGACGGTCCTACAAGCAATAAAGTATTTAAATAAAAAAATATTATANAGCGGCAAGAGAGATAGAGGGAGGCCTCGGTTGACCTTCGAAAACACAGTATCAAAGATACTGGAGGAAGGTTACGTAAAAAGCATGAAGAGGGCATGTATGAAGAGGTTGATGACAGTGGACGAGGTGAAAGAGGTATGTAGAGACCGTACACCGTGTTTGGCTCTCCGTACTCTCTGACTACCCCGTTAGGGATAAAGCGTTAACCTATGTAAAAATCTATAAAAGTGAAAACAAAACGTACCATTAGTTCCCCAAGCATATAAGAACATATTGCCGTAGCTGTGTAGAGAAATGTATAAGGCCGTACGCTCCAAATTAGAGTACACAGCATCTCGGATTACGCGGATCTCTGGTTCAGAGAAAGCAGATGGTCCTTCATACATAATTGAGCAAGGATCCGCTGAAGCTTCTCGTGTACCTGTGTTGAAGAGACGTATCAAAAATTGATAAGGCATGACAAGACAAGTATTAAAAAATATACTAACAAAATGCTAAATTAAATCGAATTCGCCAAATGTAAAAGTAGGTACCTGAGAAAACTAAGGACAAAAATCTTAGGTAATTTTCAAGTATTACTTTCTACTTAGCATTTAGTATGTCGATTAATTTAGAAAAAGTATGTAATTTATAAAATAAAAACAAAAAGAATATAGTAGGTAACACTTATAAAAAAATTAACAAACCCCAGAAGAAGTCGAAGTTACGATTTCCATCAACTCCAGGACATTCGTCGGCACCCTTATGTGATTTGGATCGAGTTTTCCGCCACAGACGGTCCTACAGGCAATAAAGTATTTAAATAAAAAAAATATAACTTAAAAATTTAAAATTATTATTATTTTATCTTATTTTACCGATTACGTTACAACCCTAATTAGACCATCAGATTTACAGTATCTCCTTATTTCATTGTTTACATTGTAAGTCACGTACATAATGAGCAGTTCTCAATCTCTGAAGGCGATCTTACCTCATTTATTGTATATTCGTAGCCATCGGGGTTAGCCAGAGGGATAATGATCCAGTCGATTAAATCTACTAGCTCCTTATCAGCACCGCTTACCAGCTGGTCTATTATATACAAAGCAACTGGAGTTGTCACCCATTCGTTACCATGGACAGCTGCATCAATGACAACGACAGGCTTGCTAAGGTTTTCGAAGCGGCTGGTGGAAATCCTCACGTACTTAATTTGGCGACCTTCGTAGCTTAGTCCGGCATTGACGACTGTGACGAGGTCGGGGTGTTTTTCTCCTATTTCGTCAATGTATTTGAAAATCTAATAAACACAAATTAATATATTAATTAAATCAAAAGCATAGACTTTTTTTGGCGCCGTCATGTCATTTGGATAAATGTTCGAACTAATAATTAAATACTTTGTAATTTCTGAATGTTATAGATAAAATACTACGGTTTTAATGGGTGGGGAAGAGATTCTTTGTCTTTGCCTGTTTTGCAATAAATAGGGACTTTGAAGAAAAGAAAGAAATACTTCTAAATCTATTATATAAGGTATATCGTATTTGTACCTATACAGTAGTTAAGTATAAAAACAAATATTTCACCTGCTCAGAGTTGTAATATGCATCAAAAGTGATAGTGGCGTTACGATCAACAGCTGCCCTAGACCTCATGTTCCACGCATCTTCAGCTCGGAGTATTCTATTATACATACATTGTAAAATGAATAATTATTTCTCTAATTAATAAATATTTAAAAGAAGTCGGTTAAAAGAGCTTAGTTTAGAAACAAGCAATAAAAAGACTTTATAGCAAACTAAAATTTGAATTGACTTACTTCGCTAAATTGTTGGATAACAGCTTATATCCTATATTTTTCGTGTTGAAATAGTCTAACCAGTACACTTTCTCCTTAGGTGATAGTGTTATTAAAACTTCAAGTTTTCCCGAATCGGATATTGCGGCGGGTTTCGCTGATAGGAAGTTGAAAGTTGCTTCCAAGGAAGCTATTTGCTGTGATGATCCCCATACTCGGTACAACAAATGCCTTTAAAAATATATATTTATTTAAAATTAACATATAAAATCAGCTTCACGCTGTATCCCGCACACAACAATGTCGGCAGAGGGAACCTAGTGTTAAGACACTCCGTGTACAAGCAAAACTAGAAAATACGATGTGTATGCTATACATTTTATTCTCCTGCACTTTTAGACAAGCCGCAACGTGGAGTTCCGTTGAGCTCCAGAATTTAGCGGAAAGTGGGTAGCAGAGTGTCTTAAATCTCCCTCAGCTTATCTTGCTATATGGGGGATACAGCGAGGAGCTGGACAAAATATGTACAATTAAATTCTTACCCTTCATATATCTCGTGGCGGGCTTGAGCGAGTGCCACGAAGAGGATTAAGCACGTGAACAAGCGTACCATACCTACTTAAAATTGAAATTGAACTGGCGATACTATTTAATAAATTCAACTTTTTTTTTGTCATCATAAGTGATTCAGCAATATGTAATCGACATAATCTTAATATGGATTAGTATGTGAATGAGAATTTAATTTTTTTACTATCTCTAATGGTGGCTCTGAACGTAAAATAAATATAAAGAATATATAATTTTTAATAATAAAAAAAACTAACTTCAAGCAGTAAACTAGCCAAATTTAAGACATATGTTTTTCTCATCGATAGCATTATTAAGAATGGATTAAATTAAAAGGGTCCCATTTTGGAAAGCAGGCAGATTTCAAATTAAAAAAGAAGAAGCGGTCCACCCAGTAGAAAATTCTGAGGTAGCAAACATAAAAAATACAGTCGAATTAATGTCCTTCTTCTTTTACAGAAGTCGTATAAAAATAAGCTAATTTGACCAAGAAGTACTGTATAATGCACATCTGTAAACAGTACAGTACTGCAGCACACATTGAGTGGATAATCGATTACTATTAGAGAATTTTTTTCTTTAGAAGATTAAATATGATAATAGTTAATTGATTACCTAAAATTGTAAATGAACTATAGATAACTAAACTGAATAATAGTTGTAAATGTGTGTATTCATGGTAATAAATAAAAATGGTATATTCATGTTTTTTTTTACATATTTTATATATTTATAGGTACAGTGCCTACTTTTTTATATTACTTAATGTATACAACAATAATATTCAAAAGCAAAATAATATTCAACAAGCGCTGGATGAATTAATTAAAAAAACTGGGTTAGATAAATAAAAAGCGTTATCTCATCTAAAAAAATATATAACTACTTGTTGCATAACTTTATATTACCTACTTAAATGCATAGAGAAATAAACTTTCAAAAAAGAGTAGTTAAGAAAAACTAAAATTTATATATATTTATTTATTTAATAATTCGACTGAAATTTAACCGTATATGGATAGAACGTATCGCGCTCCTTCAGCGATACCAGCCCAAGATTCGACTACGATCTGCTTAATGTATGAAGGTGGCACAATAAAATCATATTCATATCCAGGCAGCTCCATCGTGTAGGTTAGAGGAATACCCACACTGCGTGTCCAATCTCTGGAAGTTCCACTTGTGTAATAAAGGACGTTGGCAGCATTACCAACAATGTAAGGCTGTGCTTTATCCAGCTTGAGTTCATCGATAGCAGTCGCCATTCTAATACCAGCCAGATGAAGAATTAAACCATTTGATGGTAGAGTACCTGTAAATAAAAGAAGTATTGGTAAGTATAGGTAAGTAAATATTTACTTCAGCTTATTTATGAGCAAATGTAAACAAATGGTAAATAATTTCATAAGAAACAAAATAATACTAACCATTGTTACCCCAGGCATATAATAACATGTTACCATAACTGTGTAAGGAAATATAAAGTTTGGTACGATCCAAGTTAGAGAGCACGGCATTTCTGATTATACGGATTTCTGGTTCGGAGAATGCTGATGGTCCTTCATAGATAATGGAGCAAGGGTTTTTAGAGGCTTCTCTTGTGCCTGTAAATTTTCATAACTATTGCTTAGAAAGAAATGTAATAATTTGAATTATAGAAAAGAAGTGTTTAAAAGATAGTTTAATTTGTTAAATTTATAGTCGTAAAACGTAACCTCTTTTAAATTAGTATCACCATTTACCATACAACATCGTTGTACTTACCCCAGTAAAAATCGAAGTTGCGATTGCCATCCACTCCAGGGCACTCTTCAGCACCTTCGTGGTTCTTAGAACGAGTTTTGCGCCACATTCGATCCTGTAAAGTTAAATCAGTGTTTTCTATAAAACATCCGTATGACATTAAATACTTGATAAATTAATCAATCAGCTTCACGCTGTATCCCGCACACAGCAGGATAGGCAGAGGAAATCTAGTGTTAAGACACTCCGTTCTCCACTTTCTGTCGAATGCTGGAGGCATTGCGTGTTGAGTGGCAGATCTCAACGCCGCGCTTTATTTAATAAATAAATAATAAATTAATTATACGTCGAATTATTATTTTTTTAATTTGAAAATGACTTACTTCATTTATGGTGTACTCATAGCCATCGGGGTTAGCCAAAGGGATTATGATCCAGTCAATTAAATCTAGTAGCTCCTTGTGATCTCCACTCACAAGCTGGTCTATTATGTACAAAGCTACAGGAGTCGTGACCCACTCTCTCGCATGGACGGCAGCATCAATGACAATAACGGGCTTGCGAAGGTTTTCGAAACGGCTGGTGGATATCCTCACATACTTAATTTGGCGCCCCTCATAGCTCAGTCCTGCGTTAATGACTGTCACTATGTCAGGATATTTGGCGGCTACTTCGTCAATATAATTGAAGATCTGTAGAAATGTTCATCTCTGATAGTATGATATTTGTTTTTTTATATTTTTTTACTAGTTATAAGGAATTAAACTAGTTTATAGTTTTAGTAGTAAAATGTGTGATTAAATAAAATAATTAATTATATTATTTAAATAAAATTGTTATCAATTTTGATGATGAGATAACATAATCACTACATATTGTCTGTCATAACTAATAGATAAATATTTTTTTAGGAGACGAATATGAATTTTAAATCGGGACTTGAACCCACGCATTTTGGAAACCGTCCAAGCGCTCTAACTACTAAACCCTACATTATTATCAAGCTACGTCGAAATTCTCTCATGTCTATATAAAATTTTTGACGTAGCAGTTAAGCATGATGCTTGGGCGGTGCAGGTGCAGGTTTCCTAAAAATCTTTTTTGTAGGAACACTCTAAAAATGTAAAAAATAGCATAAAAAATTAAAGAAGAATATTTTTTACTTCTTCACTGTTGTAATAGGCATCGTATGAGATAGAGCTGTTGCTACTCTTAGCCTGTCGTGATCTTCCATTCATTACATCTTCAACTCTGAGAATACTGGAAGAATAATAAAAAAAAATCTTTAATAAAATTGTGCTATTAGATAAGATTTGGTATAAAAATTCAAAGTGCCACTAGTATTTAAGAATAATAGGTATTAAATGACATGTAGAACTTTGAAAAAAAATATATATTTATTAGTATAAATATAATATGCTTAAAGCTTGAACAGGTAATTTCCTATTTTAGGCAAGTTAAAATCTTCATCGTAAAAGTATAACATTTTCTAAGTCTCAAACTCACCTAGCAAGATTATCTGACATTTTTTTGTATCCCACATTGTTATTTTTGAAATGTGCCAACCAGTGGTTTCTTTCTTCAGGAGATAACCTTATCAAAGCTTCTAATTTATTAGAAGCCGATAAAGCAGCGGGCGTCGCTGACAAGATATCCAAATTGGCTTCTAAGGAGGCAATTTGTTCTGATGATCCCCATACACGGTAGAGAAGGTGGCTTAAAAAGTAAATATAATGTCTTACAACTTTCACAACTACTTGCCTATTTAAACTATTCCCGGAATAGAGACGCCAATATTTCGTGGCATTTATAAATATAAAAAAATATATACCTTCATGGCAAAATTATATTGAAAGTAGCTTTACCTATGAGCCAAAGTGTCACAAAGTGTGGCTGTAATCGAACTGGTTGTAGGTTCGATCCTCACTCGAAGAAATGAAATATTAATTTCAATTTGTATTTTATCGTATATTTGTATTTATCCTCCAGAATTCCGCGGAAAGTGGGGAACTGTAAGTACTTATTACACTAGGTTCCCTCTGCCTACTCTGTTGTGTGCCGGATACAGCATAAACCTGATTTAATTTGATTTTTATCTATAAAGATTACTAATTTTATTACAATAGTAAACTGTATTTTTTTATATTTTTCAATAATATTTAATAATTTACTAGACCAAAACTCGAATGGTAATCTCATGAATAACTTATTAGCTTTTACCGAATGTATAGCTTTCATATTATAAATGAAAAAAAAAATAACAATCTTACCCCTCATATTTTTCATGGCGAGCCTGAACGGCCACCACAAAGAGAACAAGGCAAGCGATCAAGCGAGCCATATCAGTGGTACTGGACGTCCAAATGTCGGCTTTAGTAATTAACATCGGTGGATATTTTTTATTATAGATAATCTACAAGTTTATCGTAATCTTAATTCAGTATAAATTATGGCAGACAAATTATACATTTTTATTATTTTTTTAAATAAAAATACCTATGAAGATACCGCCATTAGTTAGTTTGTTTCTAACATCTTTAATTATTATTAATTGCAAAAGAAGCTATAATCGGTAGCAATGAGGCTCTTTAGATTATCTTTTTCTATTTAATAAAATGTACGTATGAATAAAATGGTTTTTTTGTTTTAATTTCGAGACAAGTTGTACAGGATATTACATTATAAACAGAAAAATTGTGACTCATGTCGACTGTCGCTTTGAAAACATACTTCAAGGATAGGTGATGTAATTAGATAATGATAATAATAGCGTAGAGTGCTAAGGGTTAAATATTTTTAAAGATGATACTTTTATTATATTCCGGAAAAACACACTTGTTTTAATTAGGAAAAACACACAATGTAATTATTTTAAGTTTAATATATAAATGAAAATATCCTTTTAATAACCACTACCAATAAGTTATTTATAAATATATTTTTTAATAAGTCTCTACAATTTTTTTATAGTTAATTTGGAGAAAGCTATCCTTTTAGTTTTCGTCCAATTTTCGGACATAGAATATGTAGAGAAGAGAATCCTGTAGTGGGTACTAGCGGCCGTGAATATTGCCTTGAGTCCGACATCACAATGTTTTTTCATAATATTTTTAGACATTTACTTCAAAAATATTATGTAAAAATCTTAGTTAACATAAGTTGTTCTATTTGTTTGTTTTGTTCATAAAATAAAAATAATAAATCAATATTGTGTTTACATTTTTAGGGTGTTGTTCTACACTCATTAAAGAAAAATACTTTTTAGAAAACATATAAAAATTTTAATGTAGCGGAAACCCGCACCTCTTGGAAACCGTCCAAGCGCTCTGACCGCAAAGTCATACGTTCTTCATTTCAATCAAGCTACGTCGAAATTATTATACGCTTGTTACAACTTATTTATGTTGTTAGCATTTCTGTAGGGAGATTTTTACAAATTTCCAAAGAAGATAATTGCAAAGAATTATCATTTGGCAAGAGAGATTGCTATCACGGTGTATCCCTTTCGGGGTAGTCAGAGAGAAGAGAGCGCCAAACGCTGCAGTCTCTACCAAACTTCTTTCGCCTCGTCCACTCTCCTCAGCCTCTTCACACTTGCCCTCCGAGGGATCCTCATGTTTTTTACGTGACCTTTCTCCAGTATCTTTAATACTGTATATCGACACGTGTGTTGAAGGTCAATTGAAGTCTCTCCCTATCTCCCACTATAACTCCTTAAAAACAGAAAATGGCTTCCAATCTTCATTATGGCCATCCTGCCTTAAGTTGTCCGCATCCGATGATACAATTTGTCGCATTAGAAAAGATTAGAAGTTCTGTTGTAAACAAAAATTTATAAATATCGTTATCATGGATTATTTAATATTTATGCTCTTTATTTAATGCATCGCTTATCGATTATTGTACGAATTGCCTTAAGAACGATAACCGTCCTAAAGTAGAATGTTATATTTTTTTCGGGATTTGTAAATAATGTCAGGTATATCTTAATTTGGTAGTTGTTTAATACCTGTATATAGTCTGTATTTACTATCTTTTATATTGCTTAATAGGCGTGAAACATCAATAAAAAACAAATAAAATATTTTTATTTTTTTATTTTAAATTAAATAATTATAAAATTTATTACGACTAGTGAATTAAATATAGAAACAATACAATTTATCAATATTCTAATAACTTATTTATTATCATTATTTTCTTTAGTGCATAATTATATATCTTGCAGTCTATTTAACATAAAATGGTCTGCTTTACTTTGTTAGTGGACACTGGAGAGAATACTGTGGAAGGCATCCAATTTTTAGTTCAACAGCTTTCTCTGTTTTCGTAATTGTATAATAAATACATACAATAGTACAATACAATGCTTAGTCAGCATTTCAATGTGGAACAGCTTCACGCTGTATCCCGCAAATAGCAGGGTAGGCAGAGGGAACCTAGTGTTAAGACACTCCGTTTCCCACTTCAAGCCGAATTCAGGAGGCATTTTGTATTGAATGGCGGATGATGACTCAACACCACGCTTTGCCTTAACACCAGAGCGAAGAAAGGAAATAATACAGATAAATAAATAATTTATTTTCTCGAGTGGGGATCGAATCCACAACCAGTCGCGTTTACAGTCACGCCCCTGCATCACAACTGACCTCAATGTGGAACAGCTTTGCTATTATTGAACTTGGATCTCAATAACGCCTGGTTTTATACATAAGTAGTATGTAAAATCTAAAACATCATTTCGTCATAATTACTTAGCCAGCTAAAAATAGTCGAGGTAGGCAGTCATAATCATTTCGATACTTCAAAAAATGCGAATTACAACCATAAATGTGAGCAGAAAACTTAAATTAAAATTATCAGAGAGCTTAGTCATCATTAAAATTATGATATATCGTTATCTTAGAACATCTTTCTGGAAGATGCGATAGAAATATTTCCGAAAGTACATTTTGATGGATTTTTGGAAACCTTTATGCCACCAGGCATATATTAACGGGTTTAGGATGCTATTGAGAAAAGCTAGTGCACCCAGAGGTCCACCCAGCAGCATACGCAAGTGCATGCACTTGGTGCTTGTGAGTTTCTCTTGACACAATACATAAAATATAACAGCTATGAAATATGGCATCCAAGTAAATATGAAACTACCCGTCGTTAACATTACAATGATAATTGCTCGCCATTTGTTTGGACCTTTTTTAGCTGCTTTTCTTTTACCATTTTCTAAATCTCTCCGTGTTTCTCTTCTCTTCTCTGTATTGGTTTGGTCAGCTACACTTGAGTTAATCGAATAAATACTAATATTAGATTCATAAGTGTTTTGGCGTTCCGTATCTGTTAGAAATGTTACAGAAATTTTTTTACATTTTTCTTCATCGTCGAGATTATCGCTGCTTTTAAATATGCTATTAATTTTGTTTGGGTTAATTTCAAATTCCTTTTTAGTACTTCCATTGAAAGAGGCGCTACGTTTTAAATCAGAATTTTTTGATATCGGTATTTTGACAGATTGTGTATTTTTTGTATGATGACCATTTCCTCTGTATATTCTAAGTTCAGGTGTGCTGTTTGTTTTTGAGTTGACAATTTTCACTGAAGCTTTTATTTCTCTAACATTTTTTAGGGCTTTTATTAAAATTATAGTATAGAGAACAGCAACAAGTATAATAGGGATGATGCTTAAAAAAGAATTAAGTAATATTAAGGTTCCAGGAAATAGAGATACGTAATAACACCTTGCATTCTTCAATTCAGTATTCACCCAACCGAATGCTGGGAAAAATCCTAGTGTTATACCTGAAACAATATTAAAATTATATATTACCAATACTACTCGTTTTATTTATAGTATACTAGCCCTTGTCTGCAAATTTGTTTGTGGACTGGTGGACTTTTAGACCTAAACTGGAAAATCTTCTTCTTTCCAGCTCCCGTAGGTATTTCGAAATATCATTGCTTACAGTACTGCTCCCTAACATTTAATATTAATAGCCCCTCTATATGCCAAATTAAATCTTACTAAGTCCAATAATTTCGTCTGTGCGTTGTCTGTCGGCCACTGAGTGATGAAGGAGTTTTATATTTAAAGATATTCATAGTGTACTAAGATTATTAGAATATACTTTTATTAAATTAGTGAATCAATTTTACATTTTTAAATATAAATTATTATAAAAAAAAAACTAAGATTATTATTTTATATTAAAAATCCTAAAGTTTAATTTGTTACATAGTGTAATTAGATATGGAATTCGATGTCTGACTGATATATTATATATAGACTTAATAACAGACTGATAATATGGCGATAACAGCTAAACGTGTATAAAGGTATTAATTAAGTTTTTTAGGTATATATTTATAAGTAGAGTGTGCAAGTTATGTTAAGACACTTGTTAAGACACTACGTTCCCATTAAGACACTTCCGTTCCCCATTTTCCGTCAAATTCTAGAGGCATGCGTGTGAACGTGTTGAATGCCGAATCTCAATCTTTGCCTTTTTACCAGAGCCAGGCAATGAGGATGTTAAATATTTAGTTTCCTATAGTGGTAATCGAACCCATAGTCTGTAGCGTTTACAGTCGCACGAGTAGGCTCCTTTTGCAATTTTTCTTAATTTGCATGCTCATTTGAAAATTATGCTAGAAATGTATTTTAATATAAACTTACCTATCAACCAAATGCAAAGGATGCCAATCCGTACTTTGGTTGTACTAAACCATCTCTGATAGTAAAGTCCATGCAATATGTAAATATAACGATCCACAGCTATGAGGCCCACGCTGAATATCGACACCATGGCGGGACATACCAGCATACCTGAAAACAAATACTTTTTTAGCGAATCCTAAAAATCTTTTTAATATAAGGGTTTCTTATATATTTTGTATTACACAGAACAAGAAAGAATTTCGATTTCACATTATTCGCCTACTTAAAGGAAAATACTTGTCGTACCTGAACAGAAAATAATATATTTTTCATCAACTGAGGCCAGTTAAAAAATATGATGAAAGATATATTATTTTCACATTTAATATAATGTAGAATATTTTCAATTGGTGCCTTAAAAACTTAGTGATAATTAAGTGAGTGATACTAGGTATTCCTAGTGATCTAGGTATTCCCTTTTCAATGATCTAGGTTCCCAATGGATTTTCTTTCAGCTTCATAACAAGGAAGTTTAATAAATTATTTAAAAAAAATAAAAATCCTCGACTCACCTATTTGAAATATACACAATGGGTTAGAGCTCATAGGATTATCCAGGGTGACTCCAAAAATAATAGATATTCCAACAATAGTGTCTGCGAGGGACACGTTGCCGAGCAGCAAATATGTACTTTTGCATTGTTGGGCTGGAACAAATTTTACTTATTATAGTAATAAAAACATTTTTCCGTAGAGTATTTTATACTTATTTTTTTTTAATTTATTAGCTTCACGCTCTATCCCGCACACAGCATGGTAGGTAGAGGGAAAACAGTGTTAAGACACTCCGATCCCCACTGTCCGCCGAATTATGGAGGCGTTGTCTGTTGATTAGCGGAACTCAACGCCGCGCTTTTTATCTCGATACCAGAGCGAAGAAACGGAAATATAAATTTAAGTAAATATTTCGTTTCCTCGAGTGGGGATAGAACTCACAACCATCACGTTACAGTCACACCCTTGTGCCCCTGCGTCACGACGGAAAAATATTTTTTAAATTAGACATGTTTCCTCTGTACTGAAGATCGAGCAAAGTGGAGTAGGTTGAGTGGGAACGCAGACCCTGGCAATAGCCGGGATTAATGCCAGGAAGAAGAAGAATTATTAGTGTCGTGTATAAGAAAACAAGTACAGTGTTAATTTTATTTTCACTTCAATATTTAGGTATTTTGCTTGTGTCCGTGAACCAATACAATACAAATAATAGTCACACGACTAAAATAATATTTAAACTAATAATTATGTCTAATATTTGCTAATATTGTTGATTTAACTGAAAATCTGTAGGTCACATTCTAATTGTTGCTTAAACACGTAAAAAATACAGCTTCATTGTATGCAGAGGAAGAATAGTCTAATGATAAGAGGCATTGCGTGTTGAGTGGTGGAGGTCAACGTCGCACTTTGCCTCGCCACTAAAGAGAATAAAATGAAAATATTAAATATTTTATTTTATTCAGCTGTCCCTGCGCCACTACTGGTCTCATGAGAGTTTGATGTGGAAACTGGAAGCCATTAACGTTTAGAGTGCAGAACCACTTCGTTTCTAACTTTTACGAGTACAACTTAATATCGTGTTTTTTTAAGCTTTATTATATTTAATTGGATGCTGCCAGATGGGCCGACGACATAAAGAGGTTGGCGGAAAGCGGATGGGTCCGAAGAGCTGAGGATCGAGTGTGGTGGCGAGAATTNTATGCAAAATTTGAGATTCCTATCACTTGTAGTTTCTGAGATTTCGTGATGAGTGAGTGACCTTTCGATTTTATATATATAGATTAGTAAGAGACTGCCAATTTTAAATGGGGCAAGAAATAGAGACTGATAACAGTTAAAGAAGGGAGTCCTGAAACAGAGATTTATAGCTCTGAGATCATTTCAACAACATTATTACAATATTTTTCACAGCTTCCGATACAACGAAAGAAATGAAAATATTAAATATTTAATTTCCTCGAGTGGGAATCGAACCCACAACTGTCGCGTTTATAGACTGGCCTCAATTCCTCAATATTACTGTAATATTAAAATAAAAAATTATCATTTATTTAATTTTATCACAGAATACTAATAAATTTTCTTAAACGAGCAGTTTCTAATGTTTTGTTCTTTAATAATGGCGTTCCGAACGTGTCAATAGTTTTTAATGACAATACTTTGCAAGTGTTGTTATTAATGTGTTTTAAATACCTAAAATAGTTGTATATAGTAATATTATATACATATAAACGATTGTTGATGGCGGTGAAATAGATTTTTTCGAGGAAATGATTATATTTAAATTATTATTATATAATTTAATTATATTATATTTTAAAATTATTTTTTTATTTATTTATAAAATAATTTTTATTATAAATTTTAATAATTTTCCTCCCTGCGAAGGGACATGACGTTGAGTTACACAATTTAACACGTAATGTCACTAATTCGGACAAAAAACGGAGAACGGAGAGTCTTAGCACTAGGTTGAATTGCTTTGTTTTAGCTAGAATTCATGTTATACATACAATTGATATGATTTTTTATCATTTTACAAAAACCTTTTAAATGTAAATATTTTACTTTTAATTATTAAGGATGTAATTAATAAAAAAAATGCATATCATTGGATGTGTCTTGATTATCATGCTCGTCAGCATCACTTGTTTAATTGTTATAATTTACAGTCTATGTTGTGTTCTGTATATTTCAGCTATTTCAGAGAAGAGAGCTAGATAATAAGGAAATAAACCCTCTAAAGAAGATATGTTGGTTATTTTAATTTAAATTATCTATATTGTCATCATCTAAATAAGATATATGTATTTCAAAATTTTCAAAAAATATATATAAATTAAATAATCTAATATCGAATACTTTTATAATGATTATTTAGATTTAAGTTTATTTTTAACTTGATATTTTATTTATTATTATTTAATTGATTAGGCTATTAAACTACTGTCATGCACATCAAATTACATATTTAAAAAAAAAACGATTTAAATTACAAAGTAAATAAAAAAAATCATATTCATTACACAGATAAAAAATATTTTAACAAACCTTTCTTTAATATGAGGCCACTGGATACGACAACAGTGAGATTGCTCAAAAATATTATAGTACCAAAAATGTATCCAACAGCTTGATATATCACGAACTGTTGGGTCTCTTTCGCTTTATACACTTCGAACAAGTCGAGGAAACCAGAACCACTGTGCTTGGTTAAATTAGCAACACTTATATTATTGTTTGATTCTAACCACTCCATTATTATTACAAACGAGTTTTCGAGCGAGAAACTAATTTGTTTTTATGTTTACTATTAAATGAATTCTTCCGTTGGCACATTTCAACGCCATCGTTTCTTGGTGCGGAATGAGATGAAGACAAACATTGCGCACCATGAGGTTTATCCTCGTCCGGTTAAGTTTTGTTTATTATAATGAGAAAATTTGCATTTTGTAGATCCTTGTTAGTTTATTTAAGTTTATATTTTGACAAATTATTATATATTGTGTTTTATTATTATTTTTTTATTTTGTTACTAATATATAAGAATAAATAAAGGTAATTATAATGTTTACTTTCTGACATTGGAACGTTTGTAAAGAAAGAATCTAGTGTTAATTCACTCTATTAGTTAACCTGTGGTTAGAATCCAGCGACAAATTTATTAGTCAACTAGAAAAGAGAAACAAAAATATTTTAAATCCACACACGGTCCTATTTCTTTGAAACTACGACCATCATGTTCAGGCAATTAGCGTCCTAAATGACCTATAAGAGAGTTTTTGAAAGTAAACTATATCTTTAAATAGGTACAATTTGCAGTATTTATAAAATACTGCTAGATATATATGGAATAGGGCATGAGAACTATTTATTCCTTTTTGTTCCTACCCGAAGTAAGATTAATATCACGTCTATAAGTATATATTGTTTACTTAAATCCACTGAACCATTAGAGTCAAGTAGTAATCGTACTTTACTATGTTATAAATCCTCATTACTTATTATAGCTATATAGAGACAATATAATGACATTGCATAATGAATACAAATTTAACTTTTATAATATGTATGTACTACATGCTCGTACGTGCAGTGCGTCAGTTCAAATCTGTTACAAAGGTACTATAAGTTGGGGGTTTCCCGTTTTACAATTGACATAAAAATTATCAGATTAAGGTTAGATTGTAGGATGTTTTTGTCGAAAAGTATGAGAAATAAAAAAAATATTGTATTTTTTTAATTGTTTATTATTTGAGATTTCTTATAATGTAAATCATACATGATCACTGAGACTTTCAAGGCTAATTATATAAAATTGGGAAATTCACACTGTATCCCGAAATTTGGAAATTGGTAATTAGTGAATATCCCGAAGGAGGCTCTACAATTGAAAATGTATAACAATATGTTTAAGTTGCGGTGAGAATACTAAATATTTTGTGTATTAGAGATAAGTATTTCAACTATTATAATAAATATACAGAACCTAGCAGGCTTACAAGCTAAATACTCCTTGTTTTCTTGAAAAATATTGTTTTTTAATAAAGGATGGCATTATTTTCTTTTTATGAATTTAATAACTAAATAAAAAAAAACCTTCCTTCCACAGGATATTTCAATAGATCATTATATTACACAGATTTGACTTTATCAATAAAAAATATCAATAAAAAATATATTAGATATGTGATATAATTTGCATATTTTTTGCGACCTTATCGACATAGCAAATAGCGATCAATTAATAATGTACACTATAACATAAAAAACTAATATATATCGTAGGTTCTTATAATGATAATAATAAAAAGGAAAACGTGTTCCATCTAAAAGTGGCGTAATTAAACGCTGCTGTTTGTCTTGTTACCAGAGCGAGAAAATGAAAATAGTAAATAATTATTTCCCTTTAGTGGAAACTAAACCTACAACCATGGCGTTTACAGTCACACGCTTGTTTCACGGCTTCTAATCTAAGAAGTACTGGTGTAAGTCCTAAAAAGTATACATTGATAATCGATGTTATTATTATTTTTTACCATTACAACCAGCAAAACGACCAGGAATCAACTAGTGGAACATTAAATTAATTAGTGGAACAAGAAGAGGGTAAATCTGGCTAGATTCTACTAGTTATTTAAATTAATAATATAAATAAAATTATGCTACAGTGTCTAATTGTTCCATATAGGGGTTATGATTTTGATTATTACCTTTCACAAAATATAATTTCGTTTCTCCAATCTCANTAAGAGAGTTTTTGAAAGTAAACTATATCTTTAAATAGGTACAATTTGCAGTATTTATAAAATACTGCTAGATATATATGGAATAGGGCATGAGAACTATTTATTCCTTTTTGTTCCTACCCGAAGTAAGATTAATATCACGTCTATAAGTATATATTGTTTACTTAAATCCACTGAACCATTAGAGTCAAGTAGTAATCGTACTTTACTATGTTATAAATCCTCATTACTTATTATAGCTATATAGAGACAATATAATGACATTGCATAATGAATACAAATTTAACTTTTATAATATGTATGTACTACATGCTCGTACGTGCAGTGCGTCAGTTCAAATCTGTTACAAAGGTACTATAAGTTGGGGGTTTCCCGTTTCACAATTGAAATAAAAATTATCAGATTAAGGTTAGATTGTAGGATGTTTTTGTCGAAAAGTATTAGAAATAAAAAAAATATTGTATTTTTTTTATTGTTTATTATTTGAGATTTCTTATAATGTAAATCATACATGATCACTGAGGCTTTCAAGGCTAATTACATAAAATTGGGAAACTCACACTGTATCCCATATAGCAGAGGATGTAGAGGGAACTGGGAACCTAGTGTTAAGACATTTCCGTTCCCCACTCTCCGCCGAATTTTGGAAATTGGTGATTAGTAAATATCCCGAAAGAGGCTCTACAATTGAAAATGTATAAAAATATGTTTAAGTTAAGGTGAGAATACTAAATATTTTGTGTATTAGAGATAAGTATTTCAAATATTATAATAAATATACAGAACCTAGCAGGCTTACAAGCTAAATACTCCTTGTTTTCTTGAAAAATATTGTTTTTTAATAAAGGATGGCATTATTTTCTTTTTATAAATTTAATAACTAAATAAAAAAACCTTCCTTCTACAGGATATTTCAATAGATAATTATATTACACAGATTTGACCTTATCAATAAAAAATATCAATAAAAAATATATTAGATATGTGATATAATTTGCATATTTTTTGCGACCTTATCGACATAGCAAATAGCGATCAATTAATAATGTACAATATAACATAAAACAACTAATATATATCATATAATTATCGATAAGACAACCATTTCAATAAGAGTTTTCCTATTTTTTTTACATTTTAAGGCTGTTAAAAAGTATTGTTGTAAAAAATAAAAAGTATTGTTTGTTATAAATACAGCAATCAGTAGGTATATTATTTTTATCTAATAAAATTCTATAAGTGGTTTTAAAGTTAAAAAGTTACTAATTTAAAATAATAAAAAGTTAAAATAAAAAATATATTATTAGGCAAAAAAAAAAAAATCAATTGAAGGTTTTTATAATGATAATAATACGTGAAGTTGAATGCTGTGAATATTCACTAGTATAATATATATACTATAGTCCTGATTTTTAATTACATACGTACGATTTTCTTTACGATGAATAGTTTTAACTGAATCGCTTTGGAAAAACGCGTGTTGGCCAGTAAGAACTAGTTTTATCTGATTTTATTTAGTAAAAACTAGTTCTAACTAGGGAAAACGTGTTCTACCTAAAAGTGGCGTAATTAAACGCTGCTGTTTGTCTTGTTACCAGAGCGAGAAAATGAAAATAGTAAATAATTCTTTCCCTTTAGTGGGAACTAAGCCTACAACCATCGCGTTTAGCGTGTAGCACAAGCGTGTGACTGACGCTTGTTTCACGGCTTCTTATCTAAGAAGTACTGGTGTAAGTCCTAAAAAGTATACATCGATAATCGATGTTATTATTATTTTTTACCATTACAACAAGCAAAACGACCAGGAATCAACTAGTGGAACATTAAATTAATTAGTGGAACAAGCAGAGGGTAAATCTGGCTAGATTCTATTAGTTATTTAAATTAATAATATAAATAAAATTATGCTACAGTGTCTAATTGTTGTATAGGGTTATGATTTTGATTATTACCTTTCACAAAATATAATTTTGTTTCTCCAATCTCAAGTGTGTCACTATTTAATCGATAAAATGATTATTTTCATAACAAAATCAACTTAATGCAAATAAAAAAATTACGATACTTTAGAGTAGAATGTGAAGGTATATATTTTATATTATTTTAAAAAATCTATATACAGGCAAACATTTTGACATTTGTCAGACTCAAACGTCATTAAGAAGTAACTGTCAAAAGATAGTTTATTTGCACTCAATATACTAAACTAATTCGTTTTTCGTTATTATAATATATATGTAGAAAGTAAATGAAACTTTTTCAGTATTTCACATATATTTAAAAATGTTTAATTTACAACTCTTAAGTCAGTTTTCACGGTAATCAAATTCTTAATGATTAGAAGATAACCTCTATCAAAACTTTTATTTCTCTTTTGTGACAATATTTTTATTTTTAGCTTGGCGATAAATGCGACATCTAAAGGAACGATAAATACAAGAAATATTGCTACATCTGCTATTGTACAAATTAAGCTTACTAACCAATTATGGTATGATTTTATTATACATATATTTAAAGATTACTTTAATATTATTACTAATTTAAAACATTTATTATAATTATATATCGTTTGATGTAAATAAAAATATATAAATAACTATGATACCATCAGAGACTGACATTTTCTGAATTATCTAATTTCAGGGCAGAACCTATGAAGAAGAAGAAGAAGATAGATCCAGCTATTATAAAAGCTCGTGAAGATAGGCGAAGGAAGAAAATAGAAAAACAAATCAGGAGATTGCAAAAAAATGCAAGGCAACTTAAACCTATTGAAGAAATGGAACCACCTTTACATATTTTAGATCAGCTCCGGTAAGAAAATGAATATATTTAATCTTTATAAAGAAATTATTATTTAGTTCCATTAACGCTTTTATAATATTTTTACTAATTTCAACAATTCTTATCATGTTTCTATTCTAATTTCCAAAGTAAACGCAAAAGGCCTGCAGTTGTTTTATCAGAAGAAGAAAATGAAAGGCGAGCCTTACTCTTTAAAGAGTGGTCGAAGTATAAAAAGCAAGAGCATATGGCTAACATAGCACAAATTGATAGAATCATGGCGGCTCAAAGGAGAGCCTTAGATATGCTTTATGAAGAATCTGAGGAATTGTATAATGAAGCAATTATGGTATGTGTCAATATTTGAAATTTTTGATCCCATATATAGCAGTGTAGAATAGAACCCAGTGTTAAGACACTAAATTCTATGATTTCTGCCAGAATTTAAGTTACTGTGTGTTGATTGGTGATATGAGTACCATTAGTATGCTCATGCAGAACTTTAACTATACAGTGAGGTACTAAAAGTCATACCCCCATGATTTTCATATCTATGAATGAATTAGTTTATGTAAGCAATAAATGAAGATAATAATAACTGTGATATTACATTTTTTTATTTTTATAGTTCTTAAACAAAAAGTTTTTAGTATGTATCTAAAATACACAAAATGCAGTATTCAGTTTCAATTCGGTCACTCGGCCACAATATTTAAAATTTAAACAGAATGTGGACAGGGTGCCACAGCACAAGGTTCCCTTTGCCTCCCCTGATTTATGTGGGATTTAGTATGAAACCAAATAAACAATGCTTTCAATATTTTACCTAATAAAATAACATTTTGCTTTCAGCCTGACTTAAAATTAATACCTTATACTATTAATGGCACTTATTCTACACCACCTATCAAGAACTATGACTCTCCAGATGGTGAATATGTCGATATATCCAAGAAATGGGGTGAAAAATAACAAAACAATGCTATATAAATTTTTTGTAGTGTAATTATATTAAATTAAACATTTATTTGATTTTGTATATGTATTTCTTATCCAGTAAATTTTACTTTTTAAGCATTGTAAGTGTAAGTGTTTATTCAGAGTGGAAGTGTCAGTGATACATTAAATGAAACCACAGTTTTAACTATTCTATAAAAGCCTAATACAATTTAAAAAGAGATTTTTCTCCTAAAAATGAAAAAGTTCTTTTTTCAAACAAAATAAATAAAATGCCATAGTTGTAAAATAAAAATAATGCAAATAGTTGTAAAATAAAAAGCCATTTGCAAAAAGCGATCGCGAGTGGAGATCGAACCCACAACCAGTCGATTTAATTTAATTGAATTTTGAAACGTTTTTTATGAACGATTTTTAAGAATTTTAAACTATTGAAAAAATTCTGGAAGCATTGCGTGTTGAGTGGCGAAACTCAACGCCATACTTTGCCTTGACACCAGAGCGAAGAAATATAAATTTAAATGAATTAAAAATTTAAAACAATTTTTTTCGAATGGGGATCGAACCAATAATCAGTCGATTTTGCAGCACACTTCGTGCCTCTCCGCCACGACTGGCTTCACTGGTCTATATCTTTTGTGTAAATTAAAAATTGCAAGAGCGTAGAGACGCGGATTCAAGTTTTCTTTTTTAGTTAGAGTTTTGAAAAATATATAGATCCAAGCTAAATAGAAACTGATGTTCTCACCGACGAATACACTATTAGCAAAATATTATTCTTCAGTTATTACAAATTAGGTAAAAAGCTAATATATAGAAACTATCGGAATATATTCTACTCTTTACATTACGCGTTTGTAACAAAAGGCCTACGTTTTACTATTTACGAACATCAAAAGGAGATTCTTACTTGTGACATTTGAATATATAACTTGGAAGGTAGGTAAAATATTCAAAGCTTACCTTTAGTGTAATTTACAAGTTAAATTTAGTAAGTGTTTTCATAGATATATCTATTTAATTTTTTAGTAAGTGCTACTTTATATAATTTAAACACGATAGTTTTTATTTTTTTATGCTTATAGCAAAAATTTAAAAATTAAATCGATCCGAGTTTCAAAATTCTGCTATTTAATTTATTTTGTAATACATAAAGTATTTGAAAAAAAAAATGCAGCATAGTTTTTATTCTTTACTTTGTCTGAACCTATGTAAGCCAGAAAACGCGAATTTCCAAACCGATAGGTGTGTTTCAGTTAATAATAATAATAATAATTTATAATATTCTTTGGTATTTTTAATTATAATAAGTGAAAGAGTAAAACGGAGAAAATATTTTCAACTTTACGCTGTATTCGGCACATAGCAGGGTAGGCAGAGGCAACGTAGTGTTAAGACACTGTTCTTCATTAAGTACTCTACATAATTATTGTTTTTAATTTATATTTTTTATTAAACAAGGTCTTTGCAATTCTACTTTAAATGTAGTCAAATATAATTTTGGTTGTTCTAAAAGTCGTAAAGCTATTCGACTGTAAAAAAACAATTTAACGCATGAACAATTATAAATAAAACCACCTATTTTACAATAAAATAGCAAAATCATTGGTTTTGTCATGACTATTTACGTTTTTAGTTTTACTTCGTTTTATCACAAGAAAATATGTATATTTTCTATGTAAAATAATATATTTTAATATAATGCATGTATATGCTACAAACTTGAATAAAAATGGTTCAGGCTGCATGCATTTGAAAGCAAGTATTATTTTGGTTCTTTTCCTTACATATTTAAATTTATTTTGGAGCTATATTTTTTTTATATAACTTCACATATCGTATCGTGCGCACAGCATGACAGGCAGAGGTTATTAACATAGTGTTAAAACACTCCGTTCCCCACTTTCCGCCGAAATTTTCGAGGCATTGCGAATTGAGTGGCTACTCAACGCTTTGACCTTGATGCCAGAGCGAAGTAATTAAAATATTAATAAATAATAATTTATTACTACGAGGGGGATTGAACCCGCAACCGTCACGGTGTGCCACGACGGCCGCATTTAAAGTACATGAAATATTTTATTATATTTATTTACAGTGCGACTGATCACGTATTTAATTTACTCGTATGTCATGATTATTTGGAAGCCGGTAGCGTTGACACAGTATTCAGAATACACTGAGGAAGGCTTAGCATATGTAGACAATCCCGTAGAATCGGAGTTTCCAGGCCACTGGTTGCCGATAAGCATAATGAAAAAGATCATGGAAATGAGAGTACAGACAACACATGTATTTGACATATTTAAAACATCGCACAAAGTTGTTAAAAAACCTCTTTCTTATGAGAGTCACAGAACAGTTATTGATAAATTACTTTTAGGTAAAATCACAAAAAGTACTGAAAAATATAAAAATACATATATAAATACAAAAACTACAAATTCTATGTTGTCCACGAGTACTGTAAAATCTTCAACAAGTTTTACGTCGTCGACATTTAAAGATCCAGATGAATTGAAAAAGCAGCCAGATCAAAATGAGATCTTATCTACATCAACAAAACAATTAAAAACAAGCCCCGATATTAAAACAACGATAAAATTGACGAAAGTTGATTCGACATTAACTAAATTACCGGAAGTTCTAATAACATCAAAAATGACTACTGAAATAAAAAGAACAACAAAAAAAATATCCTCAACGACTAAAATAGAAGAAGAGATATTATCGTCAACAACAAAAGCCACGACGGCGCCATCAACAATATCAACAGTTGAGACATCATCTTCAACCACAAAAAGGACGACACCAGCATTAACAACAACATCGACTACGACAACAACAGAAACACCAACAGTAACAACAAAGGCAACGACAACTGAAACTGGTAACCCTTTCTATTAAAATCCGTGATATGAAAGTCTTTAAGTCAGTGTTTTAGATAAGTTCAAAATGTATTTCACAATGTTATAAAAATATCAATTTTATATTTTGGTATTACTTTTACTTACTACTTAGACAAAAGTAAAACTATAAACTTGTATTATAAGAGGCTTATGTAAGAAATTAAAAGTAAATATTGTAAATTTTTAGTTTTACACTCTATCCCACGCATAGGCAAAGAGATCCTGAGAACTTAGTGTTAAGACATTCCATTCCCATTAAGACACTTCCGTTCCTCACTTACCGCTCAGTCCTGGAGGCATTGCGTGTTGAGTGGCGGAACTGAACGGCTTTCCTTGCTATCCGAGTGAAGAAATGAATATATATACTCGTATATAATTACATTTCCCCGAGTAAGCCCACAAATTGTAAAGTGTAGTTTCATAATTTTCTCGTTAGATAAGTTGTATATTTGCCAGAATAATAAATACATAAGTATATAATTGTTATTTACATAATTGAGTTTATTTCTCCTAAACTATTAAAGCGACCCTTTTGTTGAGCAGACAGCACTAATGATATAAAAACAAATTACTTTTATTTACTTCTAAACGAGAGGGAGCAAGCCTAAAATATTATTTGGTAAACACCAGCGGTGTTCACGGTGACGGTGACGTCTGTAAAGGGCCTTTATTATGTTTGAACTGTTGATAGAAGTGCTAGGAAAATAGTATTGGATATACTCATTTTGTTCATTGTGTACCATTGTATAGAATTATAGGCATAGTATTAGTGAAACTGTTAAATCAAATGATATAGCAAAGAAAACTTAATTAAATATAAGGGGAAGCTGTGGCTCAGAGGAACAGCTTCAAACTGTGAACGTGACGCTAGTGGAATCGATTACCACTCAGGATTTTTTTTTTATTTTCCTGGTCTGGTGACAAAATGTGTCGAAAATTGAGCAAAGGGTGGGGATCGTAGTGTCTTAACTCTTATAGGTTCCTCTGACTGCGTTGACACACGCAGGATACGGCGTGAAACTAAAAAATAGCAGATTTGATGAGATTTACATAAAGAATAGTGTTTTTTGTTATCCTAGCACATATTCTAAGATTTTTCATTCGTTGAAATACCTGTTAAGTAAATAACTTCTTTGTGATCATATTAGTTTAAAAGTAATAAAAATAACTTTTTTGTTTACATTATCAAAACAAGATGTATTTATTCCATGACCTGATTTTAACATATACGAAAATGTCTAAAACAAGACATATTTAGGATATAAAACACTAAATTGTCTTAACCCCGCAAAATATGCGAANCTGGTCTGGTGACAAAATGTGTCGAAAAATGAGCAAAAGGTGGGGAACGTAGTGTCTTAGCTCTTATAGGTTCCTCTGACTACTTTGACACACGCAGGATACAGTGTGAAACTAAAAAATAGCAGATTTGATGAGATTTACATAAAGAATAGTGTTTTTTGTTATCCTAGCACATATTCTAAGATTTTTCATTCGTTGGAAATACCTGTTAAGTAAATAACTTCTTTGCGATCATATTAGTTTCATAAGTAAGCCGCTAATTATTTCAATGGTAATGAAAATATTTTTTTTGTTTACATTATCTGATACTGATTTTAGCGTATAAGAAAATGTTTAAAACAAGACATATTTAGCATATAAAACACTAAATTGTGTTATCCCTGCAAAATATGCAAAGGTAAAAAATACGAAACATTATTTAAACAATAAATTTATGCTTCCATATTATATTATTCTTCGTTGTTCAACGCAATTTCCTTGTTGCTGAGTAAATTGAATTTGCTGATATTCAAGAAAAGAAATTATAAAATTCTAAGCTAATTTGCTTTAACAATTAAGTGAGAAACTTTTCTACAATATTAATTTCTTTATCCACTTAAAATATTAAGTTTATCTAGTATAACAATTATTTTAATTTTATTAATATAAATAACCATATTAGTTTATACCTTTACTAGTATCCGCCCGCCATTTTGCTTTGGTGGACTTTATTACCATTTTTATATTACTTTCGTTACCGATTTTTAGAGAATTGTTTGTGTAGAGATTCAAGATTGGAAAAAGTAAACAACTGAAATATAATTTAATCTTGCGACGGGTTATTGAATTTAAGACCATACCGCTTACAATCAACTGCTGTTCTTCATCAGATGTTCCAGATTTTGATTTTTTTTATATCAATGTCCACCAGGCCCAATAGCTCGACCAAAAATTGTCATTCAATTCCGCCCTATAGCTCAGAAGATGTGACAGTACAAATAGATACACAGACAAACTTAAATATTAATAATCATAGATTTCTATTATAATACTAGTGTTTAAACATCTCTATTTTTTTCTAAAATATATTTAATAAAGGTACAGATTATTTTTTTGCTGTTTTATTATAGTTGGTATACGTAATGTCCACAAGGTGGTTATGGGTTTGATTTAAACTCGGATTTTTTAAAATTATAAACGACGGCGATAGGTTTCACCAACCGTCAAACAGTGTTTTAAAACCAAAAAACGTAATACTAATATTATTAATTTATTATGAACTAGTTGACCCGAACGCGGCTACGCCCGCTTGAAGTACACGAATATTTATTAGATTATTTTCAGTTTTCAATAGAGAGATGCGTTGAGCAAGCTCATTTTGGATGACGTTTTCTAACAACAAACTTTGCAAATCGTTGCTTAGCAACGGTCGCATAGCGACGGTTGTTATTAACATGGCCGAATAAATTGCATGTCAAATTAATAAGTAGTTTAATATATTGGTAGATATCGAAAATATTACAAATATGAGAAAAAAAAGTATCCTATGTTCATCCCGAGACCCTCAATTATCTCTACATGAGTATTTTATGACAATTAAATTAGCGATTTCGCCTTGATTGCGTAAAAGACAGACAGACAGACAGAGCTACTTTCGAATTTATAATATCGGTATGGATTTATCACCAACTATACAGTAAACAAAAGACAGTTATTTAGTGCGATAGTTATCGATCAATTTAGTCTTAGACAAGTTCAGCGAACAATCGTCTACTTGGCTCGTATCTTGTGATTTTCTATTGTTCTTTGGATAGAATAGAACATAATTTGCCTAAGCTTTTAGCTTATCACTAGAGAATCAAGTAATCTTACGCGTACTTAGAAGTTGTAAGTTACCATTTCAGCTCATTTTCATTTACATTTGACGAAAACTTTACTAGGTATATTTGTCCTTCAAAGTATTATGAAAAAGTTTCTGATTAGTGCTGATAGAAATTTAAATTACGTATGTTTTTTTTCCCATACATAAAATCTGCTAGATGGACCGACGACCTAAAGAGATTGGCAGGAAGGGGGTGGGTCCGAAGAGCTGAGGATCGACTGTGGTGGCGGGAATAGGGGAAGGCCTATTTCCAGCAGTGGACAATCGATGGCTGTCGGTGATGATGATGACATAAAATCTTGTTTATTAATAAGCAATGTGTGATATGTCTGAATTAATGGAAGCAAGAACGAATTTTTGTCTTTAAGTTTTTGCTTATCACACAATATGCAGGAGCTAAGTATATGAAAATTATAAAATAGAAAAAAGTAATGAAAAATCCTAGTAATGTTTGTTCCATTTCCACGCAATAACTATTGAATGCGAATGTATCTTATATCTCAGACTAACAGCTAACATATAGGTTAGAAATTATGTACAGATATTTTATATATATTTTTTTTAAATATTTCCCTTTTATTTTACAAAGATAAAATATTTGATATTTATTTACATATCATTTTTCAAGTCAACTAATAACAACTGCAATTTTCTGTTAAACTGCCCTCAACTTTAACCATCCGAAGAGAATTCTAAATTCATAAACCTAATTAGATCATTCTCCACAAACTTACCTATAACCATTTAGTANGTGGACCCAGGCCCAATAGCTCGACCAAAAATTGTAGAAATAGATACACAGACAAACTTAAATATTAATAATCATAGATTTCTACACATTACATATACAGATTATTTTTTTGCTGTTTTATTATAGTTGGTATACGTAATGTCCACAAGGTGGTTATGGGTTTGATTTACACTCGGATTTTTTAAAATTATAAACGACGGCGATAGGTTTCACCAACCATCAAGCAGTGTTTTAAAACCTAAAAATGTAATACTAATATTATTAATTTATTATGAACTAGTTGACCCGAACGCGGCTACGCCCGCTTGACCTACACGAATATTTATGAAATTATTTTCAGTTTTCAATAGAGAGATGCGTTAAGCAAGCTCATTTTGGGTGACGTTGTCTAACAACAAACTTTGCAAATCGTTGCTTAGCAACCCGATAGTTGTTATTAAAATGGCGGAATAAATTGCATGTCAAATTAATAAGTATTTTAATATATTGGTATATATCGAAAATATTACAAATATGAGAAAAAAAAGTATCCTATGTATGAATAATTGATAATTGAGGGTCTCGGGATGACCCGAGACCCTCAATTATCTCTACATGAGTATTTTATCACAATTAAATTAGCGGTTTCGCCCTGATTGCGTAAAAGACAGACAGACAGACAGAGTTACTTTCGAATTTATAATATAGGTGTGGATTTATCACCAACTATACAGTAAACAAAAGACAGCTATTTAGTACGATAGTTATCGATCAATTTAGTCTTAGACAAGTTCAGCGAACAATCGTCTACTTGGCTCGTATCTTGTGAATTTCTATTGTTCTTTGGATAGAACATAATTTGCCTAAGCTTTTAGCTTATCACTAGAGAATCAAGTAATCTTACGCGTACCTAGAAGTTGTAAGTTACCATTTCAGCTCATTTTCATTTAGGTTTGACGAAAACTTTACTAGATATATTTGTCCTTCAAAGTATTATGGAAAAGTTTCTGATTAGTGCTGACGGTAATTTAAATTACGTATGTTTTTTTTCCCATACGTAAAATTTGCTAGATGGACCGACGCGACGACCTAAATAGGTTAGCGGGAAACGGGTGGGTCCGAAGAGCTGAGGATCGAGTGTGGTGTCCAGCAGTGGACTATCTATGGCTGTCGATGATGATGATGATGATGGTGATATAAAATCTTGCTTTTTAATAAGTGATGTGTGATATGTCTGAATTAATGGAAGCAAGAATGAATTTTTGTCATTAAGTTTTTCCCAATCACACAATATGCAGGAGCTAAGTATATGAAAATTATAAAATAGAAAAAAGTAATGAAAAATCCTACTAATGTTTGTTCCATTTCCACGCAATAACTATTGAATGCGAATGTATCTTATATCTCAGACTAACAGCTAACTAAATATAGGTTAGAAATTATGTAAAGATATTTTATATATATTTTTTTTAATATTTCCCTTTTATTTTACAAAGATAAAATATTTGATATTTATTTACATATCATTTTTCAAGTCAACTAATAACAACTGCAATTTTCTGTTAAACTGCCCTCAATTTTAACCATCCAAAGAGAATTCTAAATTCATAAACCTAATTAGATCATTCTCCACAAACTTACCTATAACCATTTAGTATAAAAGCTTGTAGCATTTACATCTCTAGTCGTTTTTCCCGTCCGAGTTTCATTTACGGTCGCAGACACACTAGCCCAGATTGTAAAACCCTACCTCAAAGCCTCATGGCACATCTTCATCGCCATCAATAGACCTCATCCGACCCAGTTAACCACAAACACCGTTCCTCGTTCACAGCGTCTGCCGTCAAAAGGCCGGTATAAAAATTTCATAAAACGTCACCGTACAAGTAGAGTCAATGCTAGGCTTTAAAAGCTGGCAGTCCTGTCAGTTTCACGCGACCATCTAAGCATCAAGGCAACATGAACTCTAAGGATTGATAGTGGAGCGCTAAATTCCATAGAGATAGTTTCAAATATATACGAGATAGAACGAGAGAGTGGACATTCAAGGCTCTTTTGAAGGAAATCATGATGCAATCATTCCCAGCGCGATAATTGCGGATGGGTAGGCCTCCAGCATTCGTCGAATATGAAAAGTTTTAACATTCAAGTATAATTATAACGGTATTTCATTTGCTGGAGCACTCTCCGTGGATATTCTGAAACTTTTTTAAAGAAATTCACAGCTTTTTTAAACTCAATGCGGAGATATCATTATTCGTCAGTAGAAAAGGTGTGCGACAATTATTTATTTAAATGAAACACTGTAGTAGATTCATATAGAAAATAACAACTGTTTTCTTTATGAATATGGTGAATTATAAAAAAATTATATTTAAGAAGATATTTCTTGAAAATATTTTATGAAATAGACCACATGATCAGATTACTATATTAGTGATAGAATTCTCTAATTACTTTGCTTTTAATAATTCTTCAACGAACTGTTGCTGTGTTTTTTTATGGAAGCGCCATTTCGGTTAGATGTATAGATAACATAAATAATGTAGATGGCAATCTCTATAATTTAATTAGACTACGCTTCACCAAAATCACGTAAAAAAACTATAATTACATAAAAATTGGTGAACAACTAAATCTATTTTGTGTTAAAAATGAAAAACAGCACCCTATTGAGGCTGTGGTGATGAATTTTTCTCTGCTTTAATGTCTAAGGGTTCGTAGACCTGAATATTAATTTTGCTTGATCCTATAAGGGTTCCATTTCTTGCTTTTGAATTACAGGACCCTAAAAAGTTGAAACAACAAGAATAATGAATGCCATTTTAAGTTTTTAACTCAGCATTTATCCTTTGACGTAGTAGGTATATCCTCCCAAATGGTCAAGTCACAAAATGGTGGATTCCACAAAAAGGAAACAACCGCTTAATCCTACTTAGTTGGAATGAGATAATTAACTGGCTTTTTGTAAGCCGAGACGAGGCAAAGTGCTAACTTTACAAAACTGCATCTAGGACTCGGACTTGGCAATTAGGCCAATTCGTATGCGGACAACTAAATCCCTTAAATTATATCCTTCATAGTATCCTCGGTCTTATTTCTTTGAAAGTAAAGTTCATTTTTTTCTTAACATATACGAGGGGGGATTCAAAAAGGTAATGTCAATAATTTGACACCAGTACGTACTTGCTTTCGTATACGTTTTTTTATATAGCAACACTTTTTTGCTTATTATACGGTCTTGCTTATAATATGTGAACTTTTTGTGGTCGTACAGTTAAATAGCATTTAATGAAGTACGTTTCTATACCGTTATATGTTATTAGAAAATTATATATATATATATACAGAATATAATTGCAGCACGAAGCTTTATTTATTATATTACAATTGATTTTAGAATTTATTTCTGAATTGAATGAGTTTGCACATTTTTTTCTATTAAACCGTTTCCACAGGATCTGGAAATAATATCTAAAAAAGACACCACCACGATCATCATGACGCAATGGCACAGGCACGGCAATGCGTCGTGCTGCAAGCGCTACAGGTTGTGGGTTCGATTCCCATTCAAGTGGGGATCTGGGAACCTACTATTCAGTCAATCCGTTCCCATTAGGCTAACTTCCATTCCCCCTTTCAGCCTGGGGAATGGAATACCCTGCTACATGCGGGATACAGCGTCAAGCTAAAAAAAACATAAAACTTCTCTATATTTGCGCTATTTAAACAACTTATATAAAAAACAATCTACTCATACGCCTTATATATTAGTATTAATGATATTTTAATTACTCCTTCATAAAAACAATACTTGGCTAATGCTGACGTTACACATGCCTTAGAATGATGTTAAACGATGTCATGGGCGATGTATTATTGGTTTCAGGAAGAAACATCGTTATAGGGTTGCATCTTAAGGACATAAATATACATTATTTTTACAGCTTCACGCTGTATCCCGCACACAGCAGGGTAGGTAGAGGGAACTTAGTGTTAAGACATTCCGTTCCCCACTTCCTGCAGAATTCTGGAGGCATTGCGTGTTGAGTGGCAAAACTCAACGCCGCGCTTTACCTCGACACCATAGCGAAGAAATGTAAATATAAACGTAAATAAATATTTCACTTTCTCGAGCGGGAATCGAACCCACAACTGTCACGTTACAGTCACGCCCTTGTGCCGCTGCGCCACGACGGTTACATAACATAAATAATAATAATAAAAATAATGTATAAAATATAATTTATCTTAATATGGTTTTCTCAAGTTTTTATTATAAGAGGTCTTTTGTGTCGGGCACAAGTGTGTGACTGTAATCGCCTTTAGTTATGGGTTCGATCCCCACTCGAGGAAATTAAATAATTAATATTGTCATTTCTTAGCTCTGGTGTCGAAATTATATTTATTGATCAGCTTCGGTAAAACTAGACATAGCGTTCATTTCCGCTATTCAAAACATTATGTCTATTGGATGGATATGTATGTTACATATTTAGAAATAATATTATATTACATAGAATCGAACTTATTATTGCCTATTAATATAATTTTAATAATTTCGTTTCAACTTTTAGTAAAAAAGTTTTCAGTAAAAAATTGAGAGGGAACCAGCAGGGTGATAAAACCATAATGGATTGAAACTGCGAGATAGTTCGAGTTCGACGCATGCAATTATTTTGAATTCTGTCAACCCTACATCGTGCATCGCCGCGGACGCGGTTGACTGACATAGATAGATCATCTATTTATTACTTTTGGTTACATCGAAAAATAGCTTCAAAAGTTTATCGCTTCGCCATCACTATAAATTTAATTACAATTTGTTATTTATAAAGTGTAAAGTAAAAAAAAAATCTGCTTCACGCTGTATCCCGCACATTGCGAGGTAGGCTTATGGAACCTAGTGTTAGGACACTCCGTTCCCCACCTTCCATTGAATTTTGGAGACATCGCGTGTTGAGTGGTGGTACTTAACAGCGCCCTTTGCCTCGACACCAGAGCAAAGAAATATAATAATAAATTTGTACTAAATATTTCATTTCCTCGAGTAGGGATCGAACCCACAACCAGTTGATTTTCAGTTACACTTAGTGTCCCTGTTCCACAACTGGCATGTTAATAAATGAAGTGTAAAGTAAGTAGGTTGAATTTAAAATGCAAATGTAGGGTACTTTTGTAAGTGCAAATGTAGGGTAGTTTTGGAATTTTTGTAAGTGAAAGATCTTGAAACGTCGGTAATGTTTAAATATTTGTGAAAAACAGGTCCTTTTTTGAATTCTAAAATTTAAGAAGACTAGAAGACAATATGTTTTCTTTTCCCCTCGTAAAATGTGAACGTTCAAAAATATTAGGTTAATGCAAATTTGCATATTTTGCATCATTAGTTACAGATATAAAAATAAAAAAACTATACAAAAATATCTTAACTTTTTCGGTAGAAATGTATTTTTAATTACTACATAGAAATAAAGAGTTTTGTCTATCTATCTATCTATCTACATAATATAAGTATAAACAGAATATGTATATACGTTAACAAATAGACACATTATTTTAATGTGAAAATGAAATTAACATAAATATACGTCTTTAGATTTTAGAGGCATCTTCAAGTCTCTTTGTAACGTGACTACTAGATACACGCTATGTAATTATCATTTTACTCACGAACTCGGCTTAAAGCTATAATTTTCTTATAATAGGGTTCCGTTTACCCGTTTTTTCATGGGGAGAATTGGAAATAATTAACTCTCTCCAATCTCAGATCGAGCCTACAACCAACGTGCTAACAGACACGCTGTTCTACTGCGCCACGAGGGCCTCAAAGATAGTTTTTATACATTTTATTTCATAATTTTAATTTATTTTCATCAACCTGTAAGCCACTTTACAATAAATATGAGTATTTCTACGAGTAAAATTGAAATCATTGAGTACAGTCGGTTTACATTTCAATGCGATGCTATAGCGTTTAATTGAATTACATTCGTTGACAAAGCGAAGATTTATGATAATCAACTCTTCATATAGTTTTGCACTGATTAAGGTTAAATATAAAATAAGAAGAATAAAAATTGACCTTTTTTTAAGAACAATGTTATATATTAAACAAGCTAATAATAATACTCATAAGAAATATTTAATGTTACTTAAGGTATATATTTTACTTACGTAGATTCGCCCAACTTTCGCCGAATTGTCGAGATAATGCGTGTTGAGGCCTGCAGAGATGCAGAGACCATAGAGACGCGAGACTGTACCCGTAGCTTCATACTAAAAAAGAGAAAATAACTAAATGTATAGTTAATAATCTACCTATAGAAAAAGACGACACAAGTGTTAGTAATAACTAAAAAAAAAAAAAAGCAATCATGTTGTAAATTATGACAGTCATACTTAACCGTTCAGTGATGGTAACCAATTAAAATTTTCACAAACAATATAACATCGATCATGTTTTTATTTGTTTTTAGGGTTCTGTATCTGGAAAGGGAAAAATAGAACCATTATAGGATCATTTTGTTATCCGTCCGTCCGTCCGTTTGTCTAGAACCTTTTTCTCAGGAACGCGTGGAGGTATCGAGCAGATTTATATGAAATACTCAAGTTTACTGTTACTTGGAGCTGTGAAAAAATCAAACTTCTAAGTCAACGCAATCAAAAGATCCAGCCGTTTAACGCCGCAAATTACCGCAAAACTTTCGAAAGGGAATCAAAATCTATAGGGTACTTCCCGTACTACTCTCTCTCCTTCTATCTCTCAGAATCTTGAAATTTAATACGAAGCAATGTCTTATAGCACAGATAAAGGAAAAACTGCGAAAAGTGAAAATTTATTTTGTATTTCATAGAAAAAAAACCATTACAAACTACAAATATAATGTAGTTCATTTCATAGAAAATGAGTGCATATGCCCTCAATATAAAGTTTATCAACTTTTATAAGGTGTACTTCTCGTTAACCTACAATTCTGAAATTGGTACGGAACCCTCGGCGGGCGAGTCCAACTCGCACTTAACCAGTATTTTTTTTCTTTTAGTATCTATGAAAAGAGAAATTCGCAAGTCACCAAGTATTGCATGCTGTTGAACTAATTGAACTTGGAGAATCTATCGCGCTCCGGTAATCTACACTTCTTAGGTGCAAAACCAATTGTTCACACCCCTTCTTGCTAAGCTGCATAATATTTAAAAAGAATCTACTTTTATTTTGTTATTCTCGACAAGTGATTAATCTTGTTTTGGAATTATTAAGATTTTAAAATGGGGTTGTATCTGTTGCTTTTTTCAAAATATTCAAATATTTTTAAAAGAATGCTGTTTCGAAATATGCTATTCATGAGCGTTATTAGTGTTTCATATTGTGAAAATAATTCATTTATCATTTTTGTTTAATAATGAAAAAAATAATGTTTGGTTTTCATAAAGAGAAAAGTAATATTATTGTATTGTTGAGTTCTGCCACTCAACACGCAATGACTCCAGAATTCGGCAGAAAGTGGGGACGAACGGAGTGTATTAACACTAGGTTCCCTCTGCATACTATGCTGTGCGCGGGATAAACGTGAAGCTGATTAAAAGTAATATAAATTAAAGTAGGTACCAAGGTGCAAGTAAAACAAAAAAACGTCATGGATCAGTTATTTATTAACCTAGTCGTAGCAAAAGCTATTTTTATTGTCTTAATCTTATATACAACAAGACTAATTACTTCAACCCTTCATCACAAAAAAATAACGACAAACTTAAAGCTTATCACCTTTTTTCAAAATAGGTTAAACCAAACAAAACTTTTAACAGAATTAAATAAAAACAATTCAAAAAATCTCTCTTTTCTTCCCCATTATTAAATTTGGTCGGCGGTAAGTAAACATTTCTTAGCTTTCTATGCAACATTTCCTACCCGGAATAATTGGATTAGACTTTAGCAAAGCCCTAGTGTACGCTTGATACTCGCCCATTAGTGAATAGAATACATACTGAATGTGGCGTTGTAAAACAATTATGTTTAATAATCTCTCCGTATTTTTTATATTTATTTACATTTATATCTTCATTCTTCGCTCTAGTGTCGAGGCAAAGCGTGGCGTTGAGGTCTGCCACTCAACACGTCTCCAGAATTCGGCACCAAGTGGGGAACGGAGTGTTTTAACAATAAGTTCCCTATGCTTGCCTTTTGTGTACTGGATACAGCGTGAAGCTGATCTTTTTACATAGATCTTAGAAGTTTTACCTCAAAATAAGAATATTGATCGGCCTCTTCAATTTGTATTAGGTATATGAAATATTGTTAAAATGTTAAGAGAAAAACTACAAAATCGACAACGATATTACTTTAAATTTCTAACAAGACAGGTAAAAAATAAAAGCTTCCATTATTTTTTATTCGTCTAGCCTTTTATTAGAAATACCTTTTGGTATTTCTAATATTCTTGAGTTCTTTTCGAGAGTGCTTTAATGTTATTATCGTATTTATTTTTCTATTTCCAAACCCCATTTTGTCTGATCATGTCGATGACAAGAAATAGCTATTATAATAGGTTTGGAAGGTAACTTACTAATAATGTGCACATTGGACACATGTGGACATTGGTGCACGTCGCAGCGCGCGTGACCTGCTTACAGAGACTCCTGGAACTCATCTACACCTTACAACATTGCCTGGCATCTGAATATTCTGTAATCGTAACTACGAAAATAGCATATTATAAAGAAATTTGTGTAAAATCGTTATTAAATCATGAAAGAAAAATTAAGATATTGATTTTGATTGACATCTTTAACTATTTGAAGGTTAGCTTCACGCTGTATCCCGCAGATAGCAGGGTAGGCAGAGAGAACCTAGTGCTAAGATAATCCGTTCCCCACTTTCTGCCGCTTGTGTCACACATAATTAGGTATCTAACCAAACCGAAAATGTACTTTTACTAAAATAATATTTTCAACAACTACTGTTTAATATGGTTAGATACATATGAACTGCGTCGCTATAGCGTAAACACGATGACTGCGTCAAATATTCCATACTAGTGACCCGCGCGCGACTTCGCCCGCTTGAACTACATAATTATTAATTTACTGATCTGCATTACTTTTGTATCCTAATAATAAATTATCATTTTAAAAATAATTTTAAAAAATAGTTTCTATATAGGTAATATAGAAAAGTAAAGTTTCAGCCAAATTGAATAAAACCGCTATTTATGCTTTAAAATGGTATAGTTTTCTTAATTAAAAATCGACTGAAATAAAAATACTAAAGACCAGTAATAAATCGGTTAACAAGTTACCGAGATTAGCGTGAACAAACGCACAGACAAATAAACAAAACTAAAAAACAACGCTGGTTTTGGTTCTATCAAATGATTAATTTCCACCAGTAACATTTTTTTCTTATAAATATCTTCATTGTACAGATACCGATCCGATACGGTTTTATTATAAGTAATAGATAGATGAATATAATACGCCAATTGCGTGACCATATAAAAAGCTCCAATCGTTATTTCTAATAACTTAACAATAGTAAGAAAGCTTATTATAATAACTTTGAAGTTCAATTCTTTTGTTATAATTGAGCTTTTGTATTGAGCCCGTACTTAAGTTTGTTTTTTTTAAAAGCGTTGATTGTACTAAGAATTAATGATTAGAAACACATATGATACGGATATCTGATTCAAAATTATAAGTTTTTTTAGCTTCACGCTGTCTCTCGGAGCAGGATGGATAGAGGAAACCTATGAACCTAATTTTAAGACACTCCGTTCCCATTGGGAAACTTCCGTTCCCAAATGTTCCATCTAATTCTGGAGGCATTGTGTGTCGAGTGGCAATACTCAAGCCAGCCAGAGCCAACAAACAACCTGTCGCATTTACAGTCGCACCCCAGCGCCACGACTGGCCATTAACTCGGTGCATCCTAGTAAATAATAAAGAAATATATGAAACCTTTTTACCTATATACAAATATAATTAATATTTAATACATTTTGATTTAAATATAGCTCCATAATTTTGTCAAATAACCTTATAAACTTAATTTTTAATCACCATTGGTAAAAGTAACGGCAGCCATAACTGTCCTCGTTGATACGGACCGAATATCTAAATCGGCAGAGATAACCTTTCAAAGCGATGGGGCGTAGCTCCAGCCCAAACTCCTGAGGAATATTTATCGAGCTTGTAATTACATCACATTATCTGAGACGCCGACGGCCGACAGCACGTGACAGGAAATCTGATAATTTTGCAATTTCTGAATATAGCACTGATATCGGAACCACGGTTTGGTACCTACTCAAAATAATAATCAGCTTCACGCTTTATCCCGTATATAGCAGAGTAGGTAGAGGGAACATAGTGTTAAGACACTCCGTTCTCCACATCCCTCTGAACTTTTCGAGGTATTGCATGTTTTTATTTTTATTTTATTTTTTATTAATTTTAAGTTGTACTTTACGTTGATCTACAATACTGAAATTGGTACGGAAGCCTCGGAGGACGAGTCCGACTCGCACTTAATCGTTCTTTTTATAGATTTATACAGTTTTACCATAAAAAAAATATTTTTCTTTTTTTTTTAATTCAATTTACATAAAGACTGATAAACAACAACGGAACTATAGGATATCTCCTAACGGGATTATAATATTTGTTACTTATAAATAGCTCGTATTAAAATATCTCACTACGCGTTATTAAAAGTTAAAAGCGTGCAGCAAAAAATTACGATTACATCTTTAAAGTCGCTGAGTAAAAAATACAATGGCCTTTTAAGTTTTGTTTTGTTCGATTTGTAATAAATCATTGCTAACTATAATAATTGAAAGAATTTGAATGTCTGTTTATTTATTTGTATTCAGTAATTATTATTTAATTCTAGTTGTCAGTGGCCATCATGGGGCAGTCCTATCATGCTGTAAGCCCGAGAGCCCGATAGTGAGTTAGATCCCCATTCGGGAAAGTGAATTCTTTTCTTTTCTCCTTTCTGTCTTGTATAATTAAGTCTTCTTTCTTTTCTCTTTAAAAGGATAAAACAAAATATTCGGTTCTTAGCATAGAGGATAAATAATAAAATTTTTACAAGAAACTTTTTCTCGGGGAGGATCTTAAGCGAAACGCGGCGGCGGGAGCCTGTAAAGGCACGTCGCGGTGTCAAGGGTGGTGTGGTCACTTTATGGCCTGCTCGGGCCAGATCTGTAGCTGACCAAATCCGAAATAATTTTATTAGTGTTTCTTCGAAGTTTCTTTATTTTATCTACAAATACGTACTAGAAATAAACTGAAATATTGCTTCTAGACAGGTCAAGAATAAAATCGTTTTTTTTTTTACATTTAAATAACTATATCGGATCTCAATTTCAACCGTGACAAAATAATCGTGACATTGTTCTTAATTTAGGAGTAGAGGCCTCAGATGAGGCCATCGACCCTCATCTAATAAGCGTGGTGGTACTCAGAGTATGACAAAAAATGTACAATATCATAGATGATAGAAAAAAACACATTTACTTGAGCTTTGTAGTTGGTAAACGAAGATTCGTTAAAATAAAAAAAAGCGGGTACTCACTGGGGTTCCGGACCAATTTCAGAATTAAGTACAACTTATAAACGTTGATAAACTTAAGTTTATATAGGCATACTAAATTATAAATAATTTTATTTGTAATATTTTTTTTTCTATAAAGTATGTATAAATTTTTACTTTTCGGATTATTCTTTTATTTGTATTGTACGACAAATAGACAGGAGAAAATGCCCCACCCACGTACATAACATCTAAGAACAACCTAATATAAATTAAATAATAAATTTCACGTCATACAGTTTTTATATTGTACATAGTTGCTATTTTTTCGTTACATATAATAAAAAGAAATAAATATTGATTTTGAATAGACGTCTCACTTCAATGATTTTAGTCAGACATAATGAATTGCCCCTTAGGCGTATAACAAATTCATTATTTGCTTTAAAAGTCAATTTAGTTTTAGTACTCAATCTTTTTTATAACGGTTTTTTTCTTATATTTTTATAATCACGAGTATTTTTGAGAGAATTATTAAGCTAAGTAGGTACTTTATCGTTGCGCGATGGTGCTCTACGAAGTTTTTTGGACATCTTCGTAGAGCGCCATGAAATCTGACAAACTTTGGTGTTCCCCACTAAATTATTTATACAATAAATAGTAGTATACTTGAGTTCAGTTGAACGGGCTATATAACTTTAATAACATCTATTGTGACATATCTATATATATAAAATCGAAAGGTCACTCACTCATCACGAAATCTCAGAAACTATAAGTGCTAGGAATCTCAAATCTTGCATAGGAGTTACTTATAGGACGTAGGTGCTCGCTAAGACGGGAATTTGCAATATTCGACTTCTAAGGGATGATGATTTTGGGGTTGAAAGTTTGTATGAAACTTCGTTACTATAAATGCTAGGAGTCTCAAATTTTGCATGGACGTCACTTATAGGACGTAGGTATTCCTGGAGACAGAAATTAATATTAACGTACTTTACGCAGGCGAAACCGCGGGCGGGCCGCTAGTAATTTTATATATGTAAGTAAATTCGACCGATTCGAGATCGTGGCGAAGGGCACAAGTGTGTGACTGTAAACGTGACTGGTTGTGGGTCTTCGCTCTGGTGTCGAGGCAAAGAGCGGCGTTGAGTTTCGCCACTCAACACGTAATGTCTCCAAAATTCGGCGGAAAGGGAATATTGTCTTAACATTAGGATCCCTTTGCCTACCCTTAATTAAAATATTAAATATTTCATTTCCTCGAGTGGGAATCGAGCCCAAAATCTGTGTCCCACACTTCTGCCCCTGCGCCACGGCTGGCCTGGCTGGAATTAATGAATGTTATTCCAAATCAATCTAGCGTACATTCTCTAAATATAATAGGATTGTCTTTTTTTCATGCTAATTTTAGTATTTTTTAAATTATAACTATACGAGTATTACCTATACTCTCTCTTCTAGTTTCTTTTTTATTATTGGTTTTTGTTATAAACTAAAATTATTGAATAAATTTATAAGAAATATATTTAGTGAAATTTTCTTTCAGATGCTGAAATTTCACTATAAAAATGCCTTCTTAAGAACCTTTGTAAACCTTTCTTTGTCCGCATCTCTTGGAATGCTTTTGTATAAGATAAACAACATCAACTGCAACTTTTTATAGCATACCTTAGATAATACAGATTTTGTCTATGAAATTTATATATCTCGTATATAGCAGGGTAGGCAGAGGGTACCTAGTGTTAAGACACTCCGTTCTCCACTTTCCGTCAAATTTTTTGAGCCAATGCGTGTCGAGTAGCGTAACTCAACGCCGTGCTTTTGCCTTGTTACCACAGGGAACAAATGAAAATATTACTAAAGAATAATTAATTTTCCCGAGTGGGGAACGAACCCACTATCGTCGCGTCACAACAATTTAATAGGAAACATAATTAAAAACCATGGAACCAATGGAGCCAGTCATGGCGAAAAGGAACAAGCTTGCGATTGTAAACGCGGCAAGTTTCAAATTTGGACAGTTTCACGCTTTATATCGCAGCAGGGTAGCTGTACTTTTCCTTACCCCTTACTACGGATGGAAATAGAAAATAGATCAATCCCTCAAGTGGATATCGAACCCACAACCATCATGTTTAAAGTATTTCTTGAGTTGAAGATAGATATTTATTAATAAACCTAAATTTCATAACATAGCTTTGCACAGACGTATAATATTTAGTGCACCTTGTCTGCCGCCAAGAGGTAATTTCAAACACAATTGCATACTGTACATTATTGTCTCGAGTGGTTTATATTAGTTTGGAACTTCCTATTGCCTCATTGAATATGTAAATGGGAGTCGAATTCGGTAGCATAACACATACATATCTGTTTATTATTTTTAATATAGTTTCTTTTTTTTTAGAGTCCGCCCACAGCAGGGGAGGCAGAGCGAAGCCGGATACCAGAGGCATGGCGGTACTCAACGCCGCGCTTTGTTTTGACAACAGAGCGAAGAAATGAGAATATAAATTTCAATAAAATATTATTAAGGTTAGTTAATTTTATAGCATAACTGTACAAACAATCAAAATAGTACGGGTTATTGTATTTTTTTATAAAACTGCCCTTAATATAAATCTAAACAGCGAAAATAATCTTAGAGAAAATTATAACTAAAGTCGTATAATTTGAAATGTGACAAAACTAGAGAAAAGAACGATATATCACTTGATTAACTTTAAATATTCCGGAGTGGGATAGATTAAGATAATAATAGCTGAAGTGATTAAAAACACCGACCAAGTGCGAATTGAATCGCGCAACGAGGGTTCCGTATTAATTTCATCAATGTTGAGGGAAATATTTCATCAGGTCAGGAGGAAAAACAACTTAAAAAAATTACTAGCTAGAATTTGCGAGAGTATAATATTTTTGTATACTTATCTTATATACTTATAATTATAAATTATATAATTATAATTATATTAGTGCAAGTTAGGTTAGAGCAACGAGAAGAACTCTGTAGGTTTTGATTTCGCTTAGGCCTTAGAACGTCAAAATAAGCAGCATAAACGCCTGTCTTTTGATTAAACTGCACTGACTTGGAAGCTATATTTATTCTGTACTCCAAGGCACTGTTAAACTAATTATGTACTTGTACTTAAATTTCAGCCGGATACTTCCTATCCTTTACAATATTTTTGAGAAAAAAACGTCTGTCTAGACAAACATACGAACGAAAAGCAATGATCCTGTAACCTATATACTGGTAACTCTTTTTAGATACGGAACCCTAAAATTATTTTAATAACATAATTAATAATAAAATTATTTTTATAACTTAAAGTATACATCATGCTAAATTATGAAGTTGTTATGTATATTCAATTTATTTTTAAAAAGCACATGTCGCTTCTCATTAGTTTTTTGTCCTGGTATGAAAAATAAATTAATCATATGCCTTGATGTGCGTGGGTGACATATTGTGTGTGAGGAGACTCGCTCTGGCGGAAGTTATGGATACTGTCTCTATATGGATTAATGTATAATTTTGTTATTCACATTCCTACATGTTTACAGAACACATGTTATCGTAATGGTACATAGCTATTAATATTTCTGTCTTGCTGAGAAAACATAACGTACAAGGCACTAATATCATGGAAAATGGCTTTTTTGTATGACGCAAAATAATATAACAAATACAATTATTTTGCATATGTTTCAGAGGTTTATTCAGGTTTAAAATATCAATTCGCCGAAATGGACAAAATTAGAGAATAGAGTGAGAAGTAATATTTTTAGCAATTTCTCCACTCTTTTCCTCACTTTCCGCCGAATTTATGAGGTATTGCGTGGTGAGTGACGGGACTCAACGTCGCGCTTTGCGTCGCTTTTCATTTTAAAATGAAAATATTAATTCATTTTCCCAACAATAAATCGAACCTACAACCATCGCGCTTACAGTCATATGTTTGTAGTCGTCATGACGGCCTCATAAATTATTGACTAAATTTAATTTGTATATTATACTACGTTTACATTTCGAAAATCATTTGGGTACATTTAGTCCGCATATATTATTTACAGGGTGTTCACATAAAGGGCCTCTCTATGTGACTTTGGCAATTATTAAAGGACATGTAATTAAATTAT
>JAKRZM010000056.1:4030-21419 GCA_036379175.1 Heliconius cydno galanthus | reverse complement strand
GCATCAAAATCCGTTGGGTGGTTTAGAAGAAGAAGAGTTAGAAAATTCAGACAGACACGAAAAGCGACTTTGTTTTATAAGATATAGGATAGGATAGGAAGTAGGAAAGGATAGGATTTAACACATGGTCTTGTAAAGGACCATAAATTTATAATTTGTATTTGTTAGCTTTTTTAAGCTTATAGGGACATTTAACGACAATCAAAGCTTATCAAAGCTAGATACCGATATTGAGACTTGCCAAAATCAAACAACTAAGTACTAACAACGAATTCAGAAATTATTTACCTATGCCTCTAGAATTCGGCGGAAAGTGGGGAACGGAGTGTCTTAACACTAAGTTCCCTCTGCCTACCCTGCTATGAGCGGGATACAGCGTGAAGCTGAAAAAATAATAATTTACCTATATTAAAAATTACTATTAAAATTCCACACAAAATTAATCTATAGTCTATACTAGAACTGATATTAAAATGTATAGCGGTAATGGCCATTTCATTTTGGATGCCAGCCTTCAATCACCTAATGGGTGAAAATGGTAGACAGATGCCTGCACGACCTCATTGGAACACCATTTGCGAATAGACCCTGTGGTTTCATTAAATGTCCTGAGTTCGCTTCCATTTTGCCCGTTTTATATCTACTTGCAATATAAAGTGCTGAATAAAATCAAAATTATTTATAGCACTATATATTTTTATTTCCCCTCCGTTAGACAAAAAAATTCAATTACTAAGAGAAAAAAATCATTTACTAAGAATTTTATAGAATTAAACAACATTACTCATCTATATATATAAAATCGAAAGGTCACTCACTCATCACGAAATCTCAGAAACTACAAGTGCTAGGAATCTCAAATTTTGCATAGGAGTTACTTATAGGACGTAGGTTAGCGAGCACCTACAAGACGGGAATTTGCAATATTCGACTTCTAAGAGGTTGTTTTTGGGGTCGAAAGTTTGTATGAAACTTCGTTACTACAAATGCTAGGAGTCTCAAATTTTGCATAACGTCACTAGGACGTAGTCATGGAGACAGAAATTAATAATAACATAGTTCACGCGGGTGAAACCGCGAGCTGGCCGCTAGTATATTATAACAACTCGTAGAACTGAGGCGAGTGGTGGCGCAGCGTGTTATAAACGCGAGTAGTAGGTTCGTTCTCGACTCGACAAAATAAAATATTTATTTAAATTTATATTTTCAGTTCTTTGTTCTGGTGTAGAGACAAAAGCGCGGCGTTGAGTTTCCACTCAATACGCAATGCCTCCAGAAATCGGTGGAAAATGAGAAGGGAGTGTCTTAACACTAGCTTCCCACTGCATAAATGGTGATTTTTTGGTGGAACTAAGAAGCTTGACCCAGCTCGTTTTGCTTGCTGTAATAGCTAAAAAATCTTATCTATACTATCTTTAAAGCTAAAAATAATAATGTAAAATTTTATAATGTTAATCGCCGTTTAAATATTTGTTTTTATCAAAGGCGTTTACGAAACATCGGTGTTTTAATCTATGTGGGAACATAAAAACAAATGAAAACATCCTGCTTGCGCTTCTTTGGTTATGGCATATTTTCATTTTAAATTTTTTGGTTCGTTTCGTAACTTTGATGTAAAAGTAAAAGAGATAGAGAATCTCTATATGTATATATATATATAGAAAATTTCTCATTAAATTTATTCTAAGAAAGAGAGACTTTGATTTAGATTATATAGCTAGAGAAGAATATTATTTCATTTTAATAACAGAATCGATAATTTTATTTAAATAAAAGATAATTTAAAAAAAATTCAAGAGGCGCGGGTTCATTTCCCGCCCGTTCAAAATCGTTACATATTTTTAAAAAAATATTTTTCTTACCTAAGTGTGGAACAATAATTTAAAAACAAATTTCGACTACCGAATATTCCATAGAAACATAATAATATGCTACCTTATATTCAATTGTTATAAAAAGAAAATGACGTCACCTCGTACTTGTGAGGAGATGAGTAATAGAATAGATGATCCATCGATTATGCGGAAACAGAATAATGGCTCTAACAAGGCTTTAGATTGATATTGACAGATGTCTCGTCTAGGGCTTGGTGGAAGTAGAAGTAATATATAAGAAATATAATATGGCGTTAAAATATCTAGATATTCGATTCCCAGTTAGGGAAATGAAGTATTTAATATTTTTGTTTCCTATTCGCACTCCAGCGAGTTCCGCTACATAACACGTAATACCACCAGAGTTCAACGGAAAGTGGGGAATGGAAGTGTCTTAAGGGAAATGGAGTTTCTTAAATTTAGGTTCCCGGATTCCCTCTGCCTTTATGCCGGATACAGCGGGAAGCTAAAAAATGAGAATGAGTTTACAGTGTTGAAGCAAAGAGGAAAAACATCTTCATCATCACGATCTTCAACAAATTCACGCAGCTATAGAAAATATAAAATTACATCACCTTTGCGCTGTACCCCATTTATAGCAGGGTAGGCAGAGGGACCCTAGTGTTAACACTCCGTTCCCCGCTGGTCACCAAACGACGCATTGCTTATTCAGTGTCGGAACTCAACACCGAGCTTGATGCTAGACCTAAGAAATTAAAATAATAATAAACAATTACTATTCCCTCGAGTGGGGATCGAATTGAACCCACAATCGTCCCGTTCATTCCCTTGTACCCCTGCGCCATGCAGGCTTCTAATCTAATCTCATATATTGTACATTAAACTTAATATATAATAACAGTTGTTCTAGAAATTAGTCAATCAAAATACGAATGGAATTATAAGTATAAAACAAGTTTTTGTCCGCACAATTGAATCAATTTAAATTATCTGACAGATATTGATGATTTCTTTAAGATTATGAGGCCGTCGTAGTGCAGCGGCACAAGGGTGTGACTGTAACGCGACGGTGGTGGGTTCGATCCCCACTCGAGGAAGTGAAATATTTATTTACGTTTATATTTCCATTTCTTCGCTATAGTGTCGAGGCAAAGTGCGGCGTAGAGTTCTGCCCCTCAACACGCAGTGCCTCCAGAATTCGGCAGAAAGCGGGCAACGGAGTGTCTTAACACTAGGTTACCTCTGCCTATCCTGCTGTGTGCGGGATACAGCGAGAAGCTGATTTAATTTGATTTAATTTTAAGATTATTATCGTGCGCTTGTAATTGCAACTATAAAAAAGATTTGTGTTTCGATTCTCCTTTCTACAGTTCTATAATAATGTAAAAATAGTGTTTTTAGTAAAAAAAAAGGATATACTAAAATGCAATCGACGTACAAACTACTTAAAATAAGAATTAATTAAGAATATTTCAGCACAGAGATAACTGCTCTATGAAGTTTTATCTTTGACATCAAACTTGTGTAACAACTGACCTAAATTATTCTTTAATGAGGTGTAATATTTGTTCATGTTTTAAATTAAGAGAGAACTACGTGACATTGACAGTTATTGATTAACACGCTGATTAAAACGCCGTGATGGCTTTGTCGTTTGCCTAATATTAAGTTGTTGGTTCAATTCCCATGACACGAAATTATAATTGTTATACATGTAATTTACTTATAAGCTATATAAGCTATAAATTGTTTTCAGTTTCACGCTCAATCCCGCAAATAGTAGGGTAGATAGAGAACCTAGTTTTAGGACTCTCCGTTCTGTCTTTAACTCCATCGTTTACTCGTAATGTCTTATCTTCTTATCTTAATCTCAGTGTCTAATGGTATTTAATTGTTAATAACAAAGTGTATATAAATAGATAGTACCTATGTAACATATATAATTTTGTATGGATGTGTTAGAATTTTCAATATTTCTTACGCTTTTCTTTAGTTTACTTGATATCCTATCCTATATCTTATAAAACAAAGTCGCTTTTCGTGTCTGTCTGAACTTTCTAACTCTTCTTTTTCTAAACCACCCAACGGATTTTGATGCGGTTTTCACCATTGGGTCGAGTATTTCTCAGGGAAGGTTTATATATAGTNATATATATATACTTTTCACCATTCAACTCGCCATCTCTTGAATTTGCTCAGAAAGTAGCTCAGGAAGCAGAGTAGTAGCAGAATGGGTAGTGTTTTGACATTGGGTTCTCTGTCTTGCTGAACGAAATAAAGGGTAAAGTAAAGTTAATTAAACTATTAAGGCACCTTTGTGACACAGTTGACATGTATCGTAAATAACGCGACGATTACGAGTTGAAATGGTCGAGTTAAATGCTTACATTTAAAAAATCCAGTTAGCAGTTCCCACGTTCTGGTGAAACAGCGTGTAGCTATGAGGATAAAGTAATATATCATTACGTTCTGTTTGCCTGCTCGACGAGATAAGGAAAATGGGTGAACGCGTGAAAATTACCAAGATTTATAGATAAAACTAACTATTTTTTAGAACGATGAACTTTTACAAAATGAACTAAATTTGTTTTTTTTTTTTCCAGTTTCACTCTGTATACCGCATTTAGTGGGGTAGGCAGAGGGAACATAGTGTCAAGACACTCCGCTTCCCAATTCCCACTGCACTGTGTGGCTAAACTCAACGCCGCATTTTGTCTCGACGCAAGAGCGAAGAATTGAAAATATCAAATATTTCATTACCGCGAGTGGGAATCAAACCCACAGCCAGTCGCGGTTACAGTCACACGCCTCTGCCCCTGCGCCACGACTGGCCTTGGAAAATCTATATATATAAACCATAAAAACAAATGCACACTGTTATATTATAGCACCTATATAAATAAATATTTATTTATGTTTATATATCCATTTCTTCGCTCTGGTGTCGAGGCAAAGCGCGGCGTTGAGTTCTGCCACTCAACACGCAATGCCTCCAGGATGCGGTAGAAAGTGGGGAACGGAGTGTCTTAACAATAGATTCCCTTTACCTACTCTGCTGTGTGCGGGATACAGCGTGAAAGCTACTTGATTTATAGTTCCCATATATATATATAGCCCTTTAACAAAAAAAACGACACAAACCATTAAGAAAACTAACAAGAAACTCGTAAATTCAAAAATGACGATAATAGTACCAATTTAAATCGGTTCAAACGTTTTTTCGTGAAATATAAAAAGAGAAATGGCTTAAAATGTTATTTTTCGAGGCGTTCTATCAGAATGCCTGCGTTTAAGGGTTGAAACCACCCTTAGAAACGTTATGGAATTTAGAGTCAGTACCCGGGCGTCCGCCGATGTGAGTGGACGTGTGTTAGTGTCGGTTGTGCGAAGTGAAACACGACATGTCAAGTGCCGTATGTGTTTTGTGTATTTTGTGGTTTTAGTGTATGCTTTAGTTCTGGATCGAGTGTATCACAGCATCAATAAAATGTAAGTTTGGTGTTGTTTTAAGTAAAATGTTATATTTATTGATATTTTTGATATTAATGTCATTGTTTTTTTGTTTAAAAAAATGGAGGACGTTTTATAAATTAGCCAATAGGAACATGTGTTATTGTGTAATTTAAAAAAAAATAAAAAAAGGAAAACCATATATTTTCTTGTTTTTTAAACAAATATTTAATATAAAATATAATAGGTATTATTAATATAAGAATTAAAAAAAAACAATAATATTTATAAATAATATAATATTCTGTTCAAACACGTGTTGGAAATAATAAATAAAATGATTTACCGCAGAGGCGCCATTGCTTTTTTTTACGAGGTGTTATTATAATTATTAAAGTATCTTGTAAACTATGATTTAGTGTTTGATATGAATTTTTTGTTCAAGATAAAAAAAATATATTAAAGTTAGAATTCATAATTTAGTAGTTTACTTTATTTAAGATAGAGAAGTGATATGACACTGTAATTAGTATACGATGTAAACTAACAAAAAAACTATGAGGGTAGTTACAATTTTTTGTTTTAATAGAACAAATTTAAATTATAAAAATATATATTTTTATTAAATCATTAAAACTTATTAAAAGTCAACAATTTCCATGTAAACCTGTTATCGTTACAAATAACAACGGTATGTTTACTGCAAAGAAATCATTCTGTCAAGTGCAGACCTTGAATGCATACAAACAAACGGAACTCGTTCCAACGGCTTTAACGATATTAGTTAATGGTTTATTTTTATTTATACTTTTCTTATATAATAATAATAATAAATATAAGAAATTTCAATATGTATTTATCTATATAATAATAAATACTTATAATAAAATCGTGCGGATTGGTGTTTGTACAAAATATATATGAAAAAATTATATTGGTGGCATTTAATTTTTGTCTGTACGTTTGTTCACGTTAATCTCAGCAACCGCTAATCGATTTAATTGCACTTTTCACTATTACACACTTATTGCAAGATTCCGTTGACATTTTATTTTCGTTTGTTTAATCGAGTTATAAATAAAAAAGTTATACCATTTAAAGAATTTTGTTCAACAAAATTGCACAGTTTTACTAAATTGACTGAAACTTTAGTTTAGAGGCCGTCGTGGCGCAGCGGCACAAGGGTGTGACTGCAACGCAACGGTTATAGGTTCGATCCCCACTCGAGAAAGAGAAATATTTATTTACGTTTATATTTCCATTTCTTCGCTCTGGTGTCGAGGCAAAGCGCGGTGTTGAGTTCTGCCCCTCAACACGCAATGCCTCCAAAATTCGGCAGAAAGTGGGGAACGGAGTGTCTTAACACTAGGTTCCCTCTGCCTAGCCTGCTCTGTGCGGGATACAGAGTGAAGCTGATTTTTTTTTTAGTTTACAAAATAATATTATTTTAAAAACAATATTTTTATATTATTATTATAGGAAAGCGAAAAAAATTGAGATTAGCAAATTATATATCTATAAGTTTGTACTTACAAAGCTAAAGAGTTTGGTTAAACGCGCTAATCTCTGTGGGGTAATCTTTTTGTGTTGTATAGTCTATTTGAGTTGAGTGGCGGGACTTGCCTTGCCACTAGAGCGAAGAAAAGAAAATATGAATTGAAATAAATATTTCATTTCCTCGATCGGGGATCAAACCCACAACCAGTCGCGTTTACATGCAAGCTTTGTTCCCCTACGCCACGATTGGCTTCTCTAATATTATTATTATGACAAAAACACAACAGAAAAAAGAACATTTTATAAATTACTCAAAATTTATCAATTGTTACAAATTTAAATACAAAATTATAATTGACTTCGTTAGACAAATAATTCTTTTATTAATAAAAAAGCTTTTTCATATTCGACAAAATTTATAGCTGTTTGTTTTAAATTTTCAATAGATCTGCTGAAAATTTTCCAATTCAAAATTTTGGCCTCAATATAATATTTGTCTTTGTGTTAAATAATGTAAAATGGGGCTAGCTTTGTTATAATCAAAATTGTTATAGAATTAAAAATCACTAATATTTATTTGTTTAAATTAATCTAATATTTGCTGATCTTTTGTACATTTTATTTATTTTATTATTTTTAGCTTCATGCTGGAATAACTGGGTAAGGAGAGGAAATTTGAGGATTTAGTGTACAGACACTCTGTTCCCATTAAGACACTTCCGTTTCCCACTGTATTTATTTAGTTCATGTAATTAGATAAATTATGTATATTATATTTATAATTAATTAATTCGAAAATAGCAATTAACTTTTCCAATTCACTATATATAAGGGACAGTACCCGCTTTACTTTGTAGATAAGACTTACCCTTAGATTGTTATTTAAACGAATGAATGAATATTATGTAGATTTTTGTTAAACTCTACCAGAGCAAAGCCCGAAAATAAAAACGTGTGAATTTAAACGTGGCCGAACCTTTTTTTTTTCATTTGCACGTAAAATTCGAAACTAAAACATTCCCACCATTTCAGTGTGTGTTCTAAAATGGTCAACATTATGAGATGAAACGGCATTAAAAAAAAATTAATTCCATCATCATCATCATCATCATCATCAACAGCCATCTTTTGTCCACTGCTGGACATAGACCTTCCCCAATTCACGCCACCACACTCGATCCTCAGCTCTTCGGACCCATCCGCTTCCCGCCAACCTCTTTATGTCGTCGGCCCATCGGCGAATATAATAGTAAAAAATATTGATATGCAAATTACATTAGATAAATAAATTAGAAAAAAAACTTAAAATGTCGAACTGTAAATGACATGTTGAAGACAGCTTAGTGGATGTTTTTCGACAGTTTTTTATTAATATGACGAACAACAATTTAATATCTTAGCACTTAATCCGCTTTAAAAATTAATTAATTTTATTGTTGCTTTTATTAATCTAATATTAATAATGTTATAAATGTGAATGTGCTTATTAGTTATCCTTTCACGCGTAAAATATTCAATCGATTACCGTGAAACTATTTCTCAAGCTTCACGCTGTATCCCGCAAATCAAACACTCTGTTTCCTATTTCCCCCACTTTCCCCCACTCCTAAACATCGAGACACAATTTTCACCGTGACTACCTAAACCTGTTTGGGTGCAAAAATTTGGTATTCCCATAAAAGACAACCCCATAAAGGACTTGAGAATATACTTACTTATATATGAAAGCTAACTCTTCGTTTTCTTTGTGACACTAAAGCAATCTTGAAATAACAGTGTCACATTAAATTGCTTAACGGCTTCTAAACGTTGCGACAGACAGACCGATGATCGAGTGACTCAGCGTTTCTATGTACAAACTCGAGTACGAAGAGGAAATGTCGACGAAATCTAAGATAACTTTGTATCTTATCACGATTTTGTAGTATTTAAGTTATATTATCAATTATACCTCCCAGTTGTGGCGCCGGGGTGTGTGGGACTGTTAACGCGACAGCTTGTGGGTTCGATTACCAGTCAAGAAAATTATAAATTTAATATAAACTGTCATTGCAATAACTTTTATTATCTAATTCGACGTGGTCAATGGAACGTCACATTCGGTAACTTTAAATAAATATTTCATTTCCTCGAATGGGAATCGAACCCACAGTTAGTTGCGTTAACAGTCACACTTTCTGCCCTTGCGTCACTATTGGCATTATTATTTATAATTTTATTATAAAAAAGTGCACAACGATTGTGTGAGAAATTTAAAGAATTTATACGACACTGAAATAGTTTATTGGCATTCTTTGTTTACGGAACTATAAAAGACATAGTATAAATGACATAAAAATCTTAACACACTTCTCGTCAAAAACTAAAACAATATAAACAACATGCTATATGATATGCCATGCTCCCCACTTTCTGCCGAGTTCTGGGGGTATTGCGTGTTAAGTGGCGGAACTTAGCGCCGCGCTCGTCTCCAGAGACAAAAAACGCAAATATAAATATTTCATTTCTTCGAGTAGAAACGAACCCAGAACCTATCACGCTGGTATCCCTGCGCCAAGACTGGCCTCTCATTTTATAATTTGTCATAATGAAATAAAACATATAATTTTTTGTTTCTCAACAAACAATTAGCTAACATTCTACAATGTGGTTCACTCGACGAATCGGTTGGTTTATTAATAAAGCTCGAGCGTTACGTGTTGATCTTTATGTAGGTATACTTGTATGTGGAGCGAGCGTGACAGGTTGTGAGTTCGATTCCCACCCGAGGAAATTTATTTTGTTTTTCAAAATAGTTAACTTGTAGGTAAGCAGATCGTACGGTCTATCATTGGATTTTCCCTAGTTAAGTATAAAATCACAGTTTGTGCCCCTGTGCCATTAACTCTATTATCTTAAATTTATGTTTCCAGTTCTTCGTTCTGGTGTCGAGCGGCAGTTCTGGTGCTGAGGATGAATAATTCTAATTTAAATATAATCAAATATGGTTTATTATTTATTATATTGAAAATAGCTACTCAAAAAACGAAAGGACAACAAAACTAAATAATTGTAAATTCTGCTTCCTACTTGCAATACCTCATTTTATTGCGTAATAAAGAAACTTTATAGGTTGACTATACTACATATAGCAGTATAGGCAGACGAAACATAGCATTAAGACTCATCCCCACTTTCCCCCTAATTTTTTAGGACACTGCTATGAATGGTGGAACTCAACGCCGAGCTGTTGTTGCAAGGACACAAAAATAATCCATTCCCCCGGGTGGGAATCGAAGCTATACCCGTTGCACGTATCTCAACGGCCTCGGATTCATAGGCCGTCAACCTAAACCAGTTTTAATATCCTATTTAGTTCACTTACAAAAACAATTTCAATCTCATATTTGCTAGTAGACCACCCTGTCACCTTTAATAAAGTTGTAACTTAGAATATCATTATCATATAATAAGTTGTGTAAACCGTGTCGCAATAGACGTGTTTGGTGCATTCTCTGTTAACTATATTGTTGTTGCTGATTAAAATTTAAAATTAAATCAGCTTCACGCTGTATCCCGCTCACAGTAGTGTAGGCAGAGGTAAACTCCGTTCCCCACTTCCCGCCGACTTCTGGAGGCATTGCGTGTTGACTGACGATACTCAACGCCGCGCTTTCCTTCACACCAGAGCGAAGAAATGAAAATATAAATTTAATTTAAATAAATATAAAATCGAGTGAACGAAAAAGTATGACTCATTGTCACGTTCCACCTGAGCTGAGTGTGCAAGCGAGAGAACGGAATAAACGATAAAGAGACAAGATCGGCCTAAGCGTTCGGCTTGTGACGCATCTAGCCATACATTGTCGCTAGTAATTAAATACCACATTGTTAGTTGTTACTTGTAATTAACCTGTTATAATTTATGTAAACAAATATTTTAATTAATGAGCGCAAATAAATGTTAATTTATCGAAAAAAATGTTATTTTTTAATTAACTCCTTCTTTGTATTATGCAAAATAATTATAGTTCATAATATTTTAATTAAATTCATGTAAGTATAATTACATCAATGTTTTCTTATGATTTTACGACCATTTACTACAAACTTTAGTTTCTTGTTTTTAAAACTTTCGGGCGCACACCAGTTTTGTGTACTATATCGACTATTGAGCGGCGGAACTTAACGCCGTGCTTTGCTCCGTTACGAAAGCAAGATATTGAAAATATTAAATAGGTACTTAACTACCACGAGTGGGAATTGAACTCCCAACCACAACGTTTGTCGCACGCTTGTTGTTGATGCGCTACGACGGCTTCATATTTGTATTTCTGTACATTCTTACTATATATACAAATATGTTTATATAGATACTAAGAATGTATGGAATAAAGTAAGCAACTTTGATTATGAGACCATTCAGATAAATATACTTAGAAAATTGTTTTTGCATTGCATTAACCTTATTTGTTGACTTCCATACTGTACTATATAAATGTTAACAAGAACAGAACAAACAACGTTAACGCTAAAATTCGGTGAAACATTTATTTTTGGAAGTAAGTTTTTTAATGTTATTAGTTTTATCTTTTCCCTTGTTCTCTGTTTTGCTTTAAAGAATGCTCGAGCTATCATTAACACTTCTTCTTACTCTTTGAGGGTCAAAAAGGGTCGTCTGTACATTTCTACTAATGTATGTACGTATGTAAGTGGCCGAGGCCAATCGTGGCCTCACAAGCATATACATATACGCGACAGGTTGGGGGTTCAATTGCCACTTGAAGAAGAAAAAAAAAATGTTTTAATTTATTCGCTTTGGTGTCGATCGAGACACCAGAATTCCGCGAAAAGTGGGAAACGGAATGTCTTACTGTTTTGATATAGCCTTAATTATATAGCCATTACACGATATAAAAAATGATACTTTAAAAAGAAACTGATGTTAAGAGGTATTAAGAGCTCTTAAGTAAAGAACCCTATTGAATAAAAGGCAACTTACATAGAAACAGACACCTTTGCTCTTGAGATTATATCACGCTTAAACGAGATAAAACTTAGTTCTCATGGCACGACGCGGCGTGACACAAAGAAAAAAATGCCAAAAAAAACCGTTTATATTGGTAAATAGATAGATAAATTGACAATCAATTTTCTGTAACCATTGATTTTTGCGGGATTCGTGATTAAGTGTTTTCTGAGTGGTACGTGCTTCACCGCATCGGTAGTACGGTTCACGCTCCAGCGATTCGAGCTGATAAGAATGTCCTTGGAGCGGTCGTGGGCATTGACAGGAAGTGAAGAGCCTAAATAAAAAAAAATAACAATGTATGTATCTACATACTTATAATCGGTGAACAGATATTACGTAGATTAGTAAGTTTTTTTCATGATATTGTGAGGTATTATGTTTTGTAAAGATGGGTATTTGAAACATCTGGTCTGGTTCCTGGTCTCGACAGGAATATATGGAGACAAAATAAAATTATGATAATTTTTGAGTGGAAACGTCAGCGATCCTTTTACGGGAAGAGCATTTAGGGTAAAATATTTCAAACCCATACCTAAAGAAATTAATCAAGATGCCTCAACAGTTTGGACGTAGGATTTTATTTTCATTTTACGATGTTTATACATACCTGTATTGCGTGTGACGCAGTTACGCATAACAAAAATATTAGTAAAGGTTAAACAACTTTGAACTTTATCACCAGTACCTACGACTCGATTTCGGAATGAGGCGTATGCGGCGGTGTCCCTTTGATAGGTTTAAGAGTGCGTGCGTCGTCCTTAACAAATGGCCCCGTTCCCTACTTTTCTCGCCCCGTTCCTGACCAAATTTTTGAAACATTGCGTGTTGAGTGTCGTCTTGTTACCTGAGCGAAGAAAATATTACATATTTCTTACCCTCAAGTTATAATCGAATCCACAACCGTCGCGTACATTTACACCCTTGTACCACTGCACTACGACGGCCTCGTAAAAAAATTTTAATATTATTAAATGCGAATTAGTTTATGTAAATAACCCATTTAAGATTAGCACATTTTTTTAATTTACTTGATTTAAAACTTGTATTCTTTACCAAAGATTAATGATGTGATTTATTTGGAATAAAAAAAATGCTTTTAACCTTTAAAAACTTGTAAGATTACTTTGTTAAACTTTAATATAAACCAAAGTTGTAATACGTTTTTTTACATCCTTTTTACATGTTTCTGTTAACTTTACGTTTAAAATCAGTTACTTTATGCCGGCGTATCTTGTTGACATTGGAGAGACACCACTCTGTTTTTTCTGTGCTCTGGAAAGTGCTGTATAGAAGATTTAATAAATCAACATAATCTCGAACGTTATATCTTTGATACACTAAAAATATAATTCAAGAAATTGCTTATTTATATATTTATATTATTTCATTTGGTATTTAGATTCAGATTTGTTAATAAAAGGGAGAAATAAAAGTTTTATTTTATTTTATTTTAACAGATATTGTAAAAGGGATTAATCAAAAAAAAAACATTGAAGCGAAATCGTGGATAACAGAGTGTTTTGATACTGGGTCCTCTCTACCCACCGTGCTACATAAACATGAAATTATTTAATTATTTTTTCCTAAAAATCCAAATTCCTTTATGAATTCGTATATAATCAAAACAAAAACAAAAAACAAACAAAAACAACAATTTAAGAGATTTCACAATCACAATATCTAACGCATCGAGGCTGAGTGAGCAAGTCGAGTGTGTTCTCTGCTCTTGAAGTGGACCCTCAGACAACGCTAGGATAATTAAAACACACCACAAAGTAATGCAAGACACGTATTACTTGCCAAGTCTCTAAACACGTTCAATAGATCTTACTTTAGATACATTATTTGTTTCTGATGTGAAGAGGATTTTTTTTTATCGGTAATCATAGGTAGTTGGCTTGAAAAGTGTTTAGGGTTCCGTATTATTGATTTATAAGCATTGATGTAAATTCCTAAAAATATAATTAAAAAGAAAATGTGTTTGAGAGCAGTCACGGCGCAGGTTGTGGATTCGACTCCTACTCGAGGAAATTTAATATTTAATATTTAATGATATCCTCGCTTTAGGAACGCGCAGCGTTAAGTTCCGCCACTTAACGCGCAATGCTTCCAGATCTCGGTGGAAAATGGGGTACGGGGGGGTCTAAATGGGAATAAAGTGTCTTAACACTAGGTTTCCAGGTAATCTTTTCTTAACTTGGTATGTGCGGGAAGCTTTTTTAAAAGGAAAAAAAAAATTGTACCATTTATGCGTCACATTTTCACTAGTTTTATAGCAAGCTGTCCATTCTTTTTTCTTACTAAACTAATTAATTTTTCTATGAGTTAGTTCCCTCACAGTCAGTTACTTAATTTTCAAAAACATTTATTTGAATATATTAATATTTAATTTATAATATATACTTATATTAAAACCTAACTAATATTCATTTTCCTTAATATCCAATTTTAATTCAACTCAATGGAACACTTCCTAGATGTGGCTAATCGCTCTTTACTAGACCAAACACTTACGAATTGAACCTAGCTAAGTGCATGACAAGATAATTTACAGAACAAAATAATTTAGCAATACAGTATTACATAGGTACATGTATGAGTCATTCTATAATTTCTTAGTGTTAAAACACTGTTCCCATTAAGACACTTCCGTTCCTAGTAGTATTTTGATATAAGTTTATTATATTTCCATATTAATACAAGAATTTTGAAGACTGGTTCTTATGCACTGCTCCATTACATTTTTTCTTTGGAATCCTCGTCGCAGAGTCGAAAAACTTGAAGAATCCATTGTTTTTGTAAACTTGGACGTTGTTGCGACTGAATTATGTGATTACTTACTTATGGGAACCTAATTATTATTTTCAATTAAGTATTTTAAATTAATTTTAATTTAAAAAAATATTTCTTTTTCGTATTGTTAAACTATTTAATTGAAATCGCAGTTGTGGCATAGGGGCACAAAGTGCGATTGTGAACGCGATGGTTGTAGGTTCGATCCCCACTCGAGGGAACGAATTATGTATATATTAATATTTTTATTTCTTTGCTCAGATACCAAGTCGAAAGCCCGGTATTGGGTTCCGCCAATCAACATGAAATGCCTCGAAAAATTCAACGGAAAATGGGGAACGGAGTTTCCTATACTAGGTTCCCTCTGCCTACCGTGCTGTATGCGGGTTACAGCGTGAAGCTGAAAAAAAACCATTTAAATTTATTCTGTTTCAATATAGCATCATCCTACCTATTGATTATGTTATACATAGTGTAGGATTCATAAATTCAAATGAAACTCAGGAAAATGTTTATATTTCTGATACAGGTGTTTTTATAGTCTTAGATAATTTTGCTAGCGTTGGATTTCGCATATAAAATTTTGTATTTGGTGTTTATAATAATATGACGTCATACTCGTATGTCTTCTTCCTGGCATTAATCCCGGCTATTACCAGGGTCTGCCTTCCTACTCAACCTACCCCACTTTGCACAGCACCTCGTACTCGTATGTATCCTGTAAAATATCTAAGATGAGGTTGTCGTCGTGGCTCAAAGGCACAAGTGTGTGATTGTAAAGGCGACGGTTGTGGATTCGATTCTCGGTCAGGGTAATGCAATATTTAATAATTTCATTTCCTCACTCTGGTAGCGAGGCTTATACACAGCTTGAAGCAAATATTATTTTGTACAATTTTCGCTGTATAAACAAGGATCGGTCTTATGCAACCTTGTAAAGTTCACCATTCAGTTTGACAGAGATTTACATAAGAAAAAGATGATCTGACAAAGAAAAATATTAAATTATAAATTGTAATTGCTGTGGTGTGCTGTTGACGGTATCTGTACTGCGTTCAAGTTTTTAAATTCAAGAAAGTTTTCAAAATTCAAATATCGAGAGATCTTAAAGGCAAAATAAGTTTTATAAATAGAAACTAAAGTAAAAATCGGTTTCTTTTTTGGGTTGTAGATCCTGGCTCCCATCTCTGGTAACACAATTTGTGTTACCAGAGATGGGCGGTGGTGAGTTGTGCCACTCAACACGCAGAAGTGTTTGTTAAGTTAGATTAGGTTTTTGTCTATCTTAATTCGCGGGATAATATTTGAAATTAAAAAAAAATGTATTGTATAAAAGTATCATTTATATAAAATCGTTTCCAAGTTATTTAAAGTACAAATTGAAATAAGAGGTCCTCGGAGAGAGGACATACAATTGAAATAAGGAAAGATGTAAATAAATAAAATAAGTGTAGGCTCGTGAGTAGGGATCCCACTTCTGCTCGTTCAAGTGGATTGCTTCCTATTTAAGTGATTTAAATCTGATTTATATAATGGATTCATTTTATAAAAAGGTTTTTACTGAAACTATAAAATAATAGACGTTTAATTGGTTTTATCGTATGCATTTATGTAGATATGTATGTATAATATTTATGATAATTGACAGCTATATTTTACTCTCTCTCTCTTTAGTCGGTCCTTTATATCTGAGGATCGTGGTCAGCATCAAGGTTTCATTTGGAGTGGACAATTAGCCTCTAAGCTTCTGTTCAGCGCGTGTTTTACAACCGTATAGTTTATATTTTCATACCTGTGTAGGCATATATGCGCAAGGATAAAAGCGTACAACTGTAACCGCACTGGTTGCGGGTTCGATTCCCATTCGAGGAAATTAATATACCTAGTCGCACGGCGTTCAATTCCTCCACACCGAAAAATGTCTTAATGGGAACGGAGTATCTTAATACTAGTTTCTAACGTGCTGTCTGCCTTACTATGTGGGGGAAGACAGAACGAACCTTGGAAATTAGTGTTACGTGAACCTAAAAAAATTGTGTATATAAGTGTAATAACCGAAATATCCCTGTCGGGGTTTTTGTAGCCAAGTGACGGACAGGATGTACGCCTAAAGGCATCCGTCACGCCTACATATAACAAAAGCAGGATAATACCATGCAAAACGCGAAACGCCGTTTCCGACTGCCCTTCACCGTCAATCTGTTAACATTAATTTATTCTAAAACATTTTTTTTTATTACGAAATTCCGATGTATTTACATGGAAGTTACTTAAAAAAACAGCTTCACGCTGTATCACGCACACAGTAGGATAGGCAGAAGGAACCTAGTGGTAAGACACTCCGTTCCTGATTTTCCGCAGAATTTTTGAGGCGTTGCGTGTTAAATGAACACCATCGACCTCGAGACCAGAGCGAAGAAATAATAATAAATATTTAATTTCTTCGAGTGGGGATCGAACCCAAAAAAACTTAGCTTGGCTTTAAAAATAAAAAAAAAACAAATAACGATATATTTTGTGTCCTTTGTGTCTTTTCTGTCGTTGAAATCTATAAAAAAACTGTATGGTACTCCAACTTTGCCACACAAGTTAAAACTGGAGAACTTTGAAAAACGCTTCAACTTTTTTCTGTATTCCAAAAAATTCTAATATACTATAGAATATTTTTCAACTTAGTAATACGTACTACGTAATACGGCACAAGGGTGTGACTGTAACGCGACGGTTCTGGGTTCGATTCCCACTCGAGGAAGTGAAATATTTATTTACGTTTATATTTTCATTTCTTCGCTCTGGTGTCGAG
>JAKRZM010000054.1:0-19206 GCA_036379175.1 Heliconius cydno galanthus | reverse complement strand
CGTGAAGGTTGTGGATTCGATTACCTCTTACTCGAGAAATTGAATTATTTTCATTCCTTCGCTCTGGTAACAAAACCGCGATGTCTCTTAAATTAGGCGGTAAGAAAGGAACGGAGTGTCTCAATACTATTTTCCCTCTGCGTAAGCTATAAGAAAAAAGAAAAATAATAAACACATATGTACATATATTCTATTTATACCTCTACCTACGAGTAAATGTTATAGCAAGATTGTTACTAATTTCGTTAATTCCCACATTGCGTTACTATTCAAAAAATCATTAATAATTCCAAAAAAATGTAACAACCAAGCACCGAACCGAACACACTATACAACTGTAGAACTTACCCAGTATACCCAAAATGGCACACCATCCTCCCATATAGCTTCTTTCCTACGAGTATTTTGCAGTTTTACCTTGGTTTATTTTTATTGTTACACTTTATACTCGTATGTCGTATAAACTAGAGCTGTCGATAGCTTCGCTTCCAAGTTATTGCCGTTTACCTCAACTTTATCTGCATTAGATCGCCTATTGCTTAAAGGCTCTAGCGGCTTTCAAACTTTTTGACTGTAAATTGTATAGAATCTTGCAAAATACTGTCTTCTTCTTTATTTTGTAAAACTGAATAAGTTTATATACAGTTTGTAAGATATTTTTTAAGTAAAATGTGTAATATCAATGGGGAACGAAGTCTGGGTTGCGGATTCTATTCCCGTAGAACGTATCCATGTAATCAAAACTTACTTCCGTGGAACTACGGTTACGACATTTGACACCAAGTAGAATTTACAAATAAAAAACCGGTCAAGTGCGAGTCGCACTTCCCCAACTAGGCTTTCTTATCAATTTTAGAATTGTAGGTTAAATAAAATTTTACTTTGCGGACGTATTCACTAATTTTGTATATATATACTTACAAATATTTAAAAATGCAGCAAGATCAATGCATAAATGCTCATATCTTAGTGTGCCTTAATGAGAACAGAGTGTTTTAACACTAATTTCCCAGGTTCTTCCTACTCTGTTTTGTGTAGGATATAGTTTGAAACTAAAAAAAATCATAAAAAGAAAGTTGCTGTATTACACTTCCTTTAATTAACAGCATTAATCTCTAATCACCATCATACAATTTAGAAATTTACAGTGGTGGTGATAACCTCCTTTAGCGAAGTCGGTTAAAATGTTCCAATTTACTTATTCAAGGCATGAAGAAATAATAAACACACGCAAGTACACACCAGTTGTAAATATCAACCCAATAATATACCTTTTCTATTTATTGCTAACAACCTTTTCGCATTATGTTAGGTTCGTGCACAGACTACGTCAAATATTTATTTCATTTAATAAACCTTATTTACTAATAAAAGCGTTTGAAGCTTAATAAATATGAATCGTATTTTTTATTAGTTTCACGCGGTATCCCGCACAGGGCCGGATTTAGGTGTGGGTGGGCCCCGGAGCAACAATGAAGTATCCAAAAAATAATGAGGCCCCCTCATTATTTTTTGGATAAAAGAATTAATTTTAAATTCGATTTATTTATTGCTACGTTACGTATATTCGCGTGGGCCACACTTACAACTAAATTAAAACCAAAATTACACTTAGATTAGTCTTTGTATAATTGATATAACAATAGGCTTAAACGGGCGAAGCCGTTTTGGGTCGGTAGTAATTTAAATATAATCTTTTCACCAAGCAAGGATCAAACACACATCCACTGCCTTAACAATCAGAAGCTTTCTCACTATACTATAATACACTCAAATCTAAATCTAATACAAAAAAAAACTAAATTTTGATAATCAAAAGATATAGAGGCAGCAGCCCGGATGATCCGTCCGTCTGTCTGTCACTCTTGTGGCCGACAATTGCATTTCTAATTTAGTGTGACGCGCCGCTATCTCTGCTCGTGTTAGATTACTGTACGCATCTATCAAGTAGGTAGTTGTTTAGGCTGTGGAATAAACGATTTGTATTCAATATTTATTTTATTTATATATTTTTTTATATTTAATTTGTTTTTTTTTTGTTCGTGTTAAGTGGGGTCGTTAAATTTTAGTGTTTGGACATTTCGTTATTCAAATTTAATTTAATATTGTTTTAATTACGCCTGCGTTCCATTTTTTAGTGAATTCTGAAAACTTTGCGTGTGAGGTGGAACGTGGCGCTTTATCTCGTTACCAGAGCGAGAAAACAAAAATATTAAATATTTAATTTCCTCGAGAGGGAATCGAACCCACAACCTGTCGTTTATAGTCGCACGATTGCGCCCCATCGCCCCGACTTGCCTTAAATATTTCTTTATATTTGTTTAATATAAAGTATTATTTAGATTTTTTAAATTTAATTTTAATAATAACAATATTATGTTATATTTAAAATTAAAATAAATTATAAAAATATAAGACAAGTCAATTTTAATCTGTCATAGTATTTATTTTTTCATTCATTAAAGATACTTGTTTCAGATTCGGTCACAATTTTAAGTTAAAATTCAATATTAAAAAAACGCAACTATATATATTTAAAAAACTAATCTCGTTTTTCTATCAATCAAACTTTTTATAATAAAAATAATTAAATAAAATATATATTTTTATAGTCTTTTTTTTATTTATTTATAAATAACAACACAGTTCTAGTGGCCTTATAAGAAAGGTGTTTAAAGTAATAATCTTCCAATCTAAGATAACGTCGTGATATCTCACATCTTCAAAACTACTAAGTTAATAATGATTCTATCATTTTATACAAAAACTATAATATTAAAAGTTAAGTGCCGCGCTTGGTGGTCTCTTATATATCTCCATTATATGTTCTTCATGCTTATTCTTTATCANTTAGGCTGTGGAATAAACGATTTGTATTTAATATTTATTTTATTTTTATTTTTTTATATTTTATTTGTTTTTTTTTTTGTTCGTGTTAAGTGGGGTTTATGGAAAATTTTAGTGTTTGGACATTTCGTTATTCAAATTTAATTTAATATTGTTTTAATTACGCCTGTGTTCCACTTTTCAGTAAATTCTGAAAACTTTGCGTGAGAGGTGGAACGTGGCGCTTTATCTCGTTACCAGAGCGAGAAAACAAAAATATTAAATATTTCATTTCCTCGAGAGGGAATCGAACCCACAACTTGTCGTTTATAGTCGCACGATTGCGTCCCATCGCCCCGATTTAAATATTTCTTTATATTTGTTTAATATAAAGAATTATTTAGATTTTTTTAATTTAATTTTAATAATAACAATATTATGTTATATTTAAAAATAAAATAAATTATAAAAATATAAGACAAGTCAATTTTAGTCTGTCATAGTATTTATTTTTTCATTCATTAAAGATACTTGTTTCAGATTCGGTCACAATTTTAAGTTAAAATTCAATATTAAAAAAACGTACTATCAATAAAAAATTTTATAATAAAAATATATATATATAAATAAAATTTTTATTGATAGAAAAACGACATTAGTTTTTTAATATATAGAGTTTTAATATATATATACTTCTTTTATTTAATTTATAAATAACAACACAGTTCTAGTGGCCTCATACCGTAAGGTGTTTAAAATAATAATCTTTCAATCTAAGATAACGTCGTGATATCTCACATCTTCAAAACTACTAAGTTAATAATGATTCTATCATTTTATACAAAAACTATAATATTAAAAGTTAAGTGCCGCGCTTGGTGGTCTCTTATATATATATCTCCATTATATGTTCTTCACGCTTATTTTTTATCATCATCATCATCATCATCACCAGCCATCTTTTGTCCGCTGCTGGACATAGGCCTTCTCCAACGCCACTACACTTGATCCTCAGCTCCTTTATAATGTGTTAAAAATGTTAGTTTAATTTAAATTAAATTTTTTATGTAATTCCAAAAAAAATATATTATCATTTAGACGTGTGTATGTGATGTAAAATATTGTTTTTTTTTTATCTTTTACTTTCACGCAGTATCCCTCATGTAGCAGGGTAGGTTCCCTCTGGTAACACAACTTATGTGTGTGCCTTATGTGTTAAGTGGCGGAGATCAATAATGTGCCCTTGCCTTATTACCAAAGCTAGGAAATAAAAATAAAGAATATTTAATTTCCTCGAATGGGAATCGAACCCACAACCTGTTGTGTTCACAGTTACATACTTATGCTCTGCCCTTGTGCATTAAAATTTGAATGTAGCTGAACCCGGAGTCACTCATCAGTTTGGAGACCACTCAAGGGCTTTTACACCAAGCCATACGTTGTTCTAAAGTTACGTCAAAATTTTTATACGAATGTTACAATTTATTTACGTTGATAATATTTTTTTAAACATTTTCTAAATTATTTTTCTTTCCTTAGTGTATAATAAATGTTCCGAAAATACTTTAAAAATATTAAAAATAATTGGTGTAGTATTTAATATATTTAAATATGATGATCTATTTAGTATCTCAAGCGCGTGTACTAGATTTTAGGTAAAGTAATTTTTAGAAGATCCTTTTTGATTAAAATGTTATGCTTATATTTCAAGTTGATGCCAGTAGTAACGCAGGGGTATATGTGTGTCAGATCAATCCCCACTCGAGAAAATAAAATATTTATTTAAATTTATATTTTAATTTGTTTGCTCTGGTGCCGAGGCAAAGCGCGGCGTTATCTTCCGCCACTCAACAGACAATCCCCCCGGAATTCGGCTGAAAGTGGGAAACGGATTGTCTTAACAGTAGGTTCCCTCTGCTTCTGATTTAAATGTGTATATGTTAACTTAAGCGCCGGTCCGAATTTCATCAAAACCAGATAAGTATCCAGAAAATATTGTAATTTTTTGTTACAGACGTGTGAAAAATACCAAAGTTTTAAAGAACGAAGCGAATAATCCCTCCAGTCTTCTGTCCGGTTTAAATTATAGGCAAGGTGACAAAACGACAAGACAATGAAAAACACGAGATTCAAATATTTCAACGATTCAGTCGAAATTGGTTATCTCGTACGGTTTCCAAAGGGAATGTTCATTTTCGGAGGCAGTTTTTTCTGAAAAAGTCTCCTGTCTTTTTTATTTCTAACGAACATTGAATTCATTCTAGACGAAATCACTGTAGGCCCGATAGGACGAATCCTATCTCCACCTCTCTGTTTATACAAGGTTTTAGGCATTTGCAAATGAAAATTTCAATTTCTTGGGGGTAATATTCGTATCGGCCGTGCTACGATACCAAATGTATCATTAAATATATGAGTAATGTATGTTGAATTATTATGTTAGTGACTTTAATAAATATTAAATAATTATTTACATGTCCACCATGCAATTCTACAGAATTGGAGGGAAAGTGGTGAACGGAAGTGTTTAAATGGGAACGTCTTAATAATAATAGCTATAAATCTAAAGGTTAAATATATAAATGTGATCTAAATGTGATCTGGAAGTTACATAGCTACTAATTACCTACCATTTCTTACATTATTAATCCTGCCACTTACTTTAAATGTTTAAGCATTTAAAAAAAATTGTAATACTAAGAGATTTCATAGATGAAATGTAAATATTTTACCGGTAAGGACATGAAGGCACCGGCGTGTGTACGCGAGTATTGTCGGCACAGCTCACGTACCGTCGTAAACCACAGACGATGAAACTAGGCCTGGCGGTGTGATGTATCGATAGAAATCAATCAACTATTTTATTTTTTTGTCTTAGAAAGCGTAAAAACATGTGAAAGCATCGGGATTTGAACCCGTGCCTAAGTGTGAACAAATACTTTAAAAATATTAAACTTATTAATTTTATATTTCACTCTCTACTTTTCAAACATTTTTGGGAAATTATGTTGCCAAAGATAACAAACGTTCCTCCGATAAGGGAATTGAATTCAAGCTAGGTTGTCTTTTTTTGACTAAACTATTTATTTATTATATATTTCTTTTTGCAACATATTGTCTCTTTTTCATAAAAAGACGATGTCTCAATTAGTACCTACTTACCGACATTTGAAAAAAATGTAAACAAAAAAATACAAGTATCTTTTAAGCTTTTCAAGCTAAAGTACAGTTGTTTACTCTTGAGCGAAAGATAATCTTATCATGATTAATATACATTTATCTATTTAAAAGTTCACATCGCAGTTCTTTTGAATTGCTGTGAACTATTTACATTTATGCGTTTTCATTTTGTAGTTGCTATTTTTGCCTTATTTACTTTATTTTATTAAACGTTATTTATTTTATTAAAAAAAATATCAGCTTCACGCTGTATCTCGCTCACAGCAAGATAAGCAAAGGGAACCTAGTATTTTTTATTAATGTAAATAACATGAATATTAATATTAAATTGTTCTCAAATCTTTTTATAAATGTAATTACTTATTTATCTCTTCTAAAAAAATTACCCAGCAAACTATCCAAATACACTCATTACAATAAAACATAGAACAGGCATCATAAAAACTCACTTTTCCACTCACACTTTTCCAATTATTACTTTTCCATGGAAAATTCAAATAATTCCTTACATAGTAGACAAGCTTTAAATGCAACGAACTTCGAATAGGGCAGTAAAGTTACTTCAAATTTCCCTTGAGCTGGTGCTTTATTGCGCTGTAAAATATCTTATGTAATTGATATACGGTTGTGAAGTAATCATGACTCATGAGTGCTTTAGTTTTTATGTCCATATGAAGTTTAACTGGAATGGGTTGTGGTGTTGACTTTGTAGGTTATATCAAGATATTTTATAATATTTTATCTTATTACGTTATGCATAGCTTATATCAATGTAAAATATTAATAAACTTCAAATTAATTTCATATTTATTTAGAAAGTAAGATTTAGGCAATCGTATGTGTGGGATGGAATATTTCCTCATCCTGGTAATAAGGTAAACAGTGGCGTTAAGATCCGCTAAATGACACGCAATTGATGGCCACTGCCTATGCCTATGTGGCTATATGCCTCAGTGCGGGACATAGCGTGAAGGTTATAAAAATAAATGCCTTTATATATTATCGATATTTGTTATATTCCACATGTCACGTCACTGATTGTGCAGAGACAAGCCCCAGATGTTCAGAATAAATTGTCCACAAAACATATTTAATAACATATAAATAGTTTAAACCGTTGCGTATTAGAAAACAAATCCCTTCTACTGCTTTTGAATGTAAATTCTGATGAAAATACGAATGGAAGTTTTCAACTAATATTAAAGGAGACAACATGATTAAATTATTTTATTTATAACTAATTGTCTGCATGTACAGCGTATATGTTGGAATTTAGGAAAGTCTTCTCTCTTATCCTACGGTTCGGTTCGGTTCTTTATTTATGGCGCTTCGAGCGTGCCAGTTGAGCACTAATCACTTCGCCAATGTCACGTTGTATGGAGAACACACAAAGGAGATTGTACGAAAAAGAAGGGATTATATTACACAATAGGAAAATGCATGTCAAAAAGAGGTCCAGTTACTCTTATCCTATACTCATCTCTTATAGGGTATATGACAAGTTTCTGGCTTTCCATTGTCTGTCTTAGCTTATTGCTAAGAGTTTCATAAATAAAATTCAACTTTTTAAGAGACATTGGCTGTTAAAAGAAATTTAATATTCTCTTGGAGGAATCATTATGGGATGAAAAATAAAAGTTATTAGTCTAAAAAGTGAGAACACGTTTAAAATACCATCAACCCCCTTTCAATACAATGTCACGTTAATATAATGAGCCCAAGCTAAATGGTTTTATTAATTTCCAAAGTTTCACCTCCTAACATTTGTTTCTAAACGCTATCTTTTAGCTTTTATTATTTAGTGTATTTTTATTTTGAGAACAGCACTTTAACATTAAGCCTAAGGGATGAGACTAGACAAGCAAAATCTTATTCCTCATTCACGTGTTCCAGTAAGTACGGTATAAAAAATTCACGCTGGGAAATATGGAAAAATCTTGTTGGGCATATTCAAACGGATGTAAAATTCAGAGGTTTAAGTTATTTATACGCTTCTGGGGTTCGCAGGAAATTTGATTCTACTACTTTGCCTCGGTCGAGATGAACGCTTTTTAAATTATATGTGGAATAACTTTACCCTGCGGCTTCGCCCGCTTAGTACTCTAACTAATAACACTTAAAGGTACGAATAGATTACGATATTATACATGGTACATTCAGTATATACATCGAATGTCGCTGTATGAACAAGAGTGTCTCTAATTACAAAATTTATCGTTATCAAGTGTCTAGTGTAGTTGAAATGTCTTCCAATAGTTTTAACATTTTGAATACACAGTACCTAAATGTGAATTTCGCTTCTCAACGATTTTCGCCAATAAGACGAAAACGAATTGTGTCTGTCTAACCCGCTTAACGCAAAATACAAGAATCATAAAAAATATATATAATATAAGTAAACGATAAAATAAAACTTTAAATAAAATTCAAATACCTGCTATAGCTTCAAAACACATTCATAAGACATTACTTTCTAACAGTGTTTACATTTGTAAAATCAAAATGGAGTTGTAAAGAGAAACCTATTTCAGTCATATATCGAATTTGCGCCGATTCCACCGCCTTAGAAGTGCTTTGATGTGCCAATTCATACCTTAATTGTAACCTTTAAAGTTCATTTTACAATAATAATAAAATAAGCGTACAAGAGGGAAAATCTGAATTTCGAAAATTCAACCTTTCTAGATTTAGTGTTTGGAATACTGAATCACATATTAAATTTCAAATTAACGGGATACATTACCTTAATTTTCTTTTTTTATAGCTTCAAGCTGTATCTTGAGTAGGCAGAGGGAACGTGGGAACCTATTAAGACATATCGTTCCTATTAAGCCACTTCTGTCTCCCACTTTCCGCTGGATTCTGGAATTAACAAGCAAACAAATGAAAATAATAAATATTTCATTACCTCCATGGGGATTCGCATCCACTACCTGTCATGCATACAGTTCTTGAACTTCTGCACCAGAATATACGAGTATTAAACGTTTTACTTCTAAGCAGTTAATTACAGCAATAAGCTTTGAGCAAAGAATGCAAGCCCGATGCAACTTCCGCTCCACTACCGTTCCATTCACTTTATTGTCCTCTATCAACTATTATTTATTTGTATTGTATTCCGTTTTAAGATATTAGAAATGGTTGAAATTTAATTTTCTTTAAGATATTAATTGTATTTTAAGCTTTTTACTTATGGAGAATATATAGAAAATGTGGAGAATTAAAAATATCTCATATTATGAGAAATATAAGAATATTTTTTTAGTTTCACGCTTCGAAAGAGGTAAGCAGAGTCTAGTATTAAAATAGTCTAGTTCTCATATAATTTGCAGGTAGCTACATTTAAAAAAGTAAAAAAATATTTTTCTGTATTATTATTTTAGTTAAAAAAAAACCCCTACAAATAAAGTTAAAAATTTGACAGAATAGTAAAAGTTCAATAATAATATCCATTTAAAAGTAACAAATTATAATTCATGAAGATTAAAATTACGAGCAAAGTTGCCCCACTAACAAAGTTGGAACTGTCGTTTTTAAAATTTACTTACATTTTAACACCGAAGCGGAATGGCTTTTCCGTTTACTCATTAATTTTAAAGTTTTACATTGCAAAAAAGGCTTTGAAAGAAATCTAACTATACTATTAATTATGTAAATGGACTGGCTCGTGGGCTAATAAATGTAATTTTTAACTTCCCGCTGTAACCCGCGTACTGAGTGCTAGGAAGAGAAAAACTAGTGCTTAGAGACTTCGTTCCTCACTTTCTCTCAAATTTTCCGCTTTGCCTCCTTGCTTAGGAAGAAAATGAAAATAATTCATTCCTCCTGTAAAAATTCAACCTACAAACATTACGACAGTCAGAGGCTGTGTCGTTCCTTCATGATGGGTTCGATATCAATTTGTTATTAATATTTATGCCTTTAAGATTAATTATATAGCTAATTAAATCCATTACTTAAAAGCAGAGCGAAGCTTTTATAAAAAGAAGAAGAAAATGTGACTGTAAAAGCCACTGGGTGTGAGTTCGATCCCCACTCGAGTAAATTAAATATTTATTTAAATTTATGTTTTAATTTCTACGCTATGCTGTCGAGGCAAAGCGAGAGAACGGAGAGAACGGAGTGTCTTAACACTAGGTTCCCTCTGCCTACTCTGATGTATTCGGGATACAGCGTTCAGCTGATTTAATTTAATTTTTTATTAATAAAAAGCGGGAAAGAGCGTGAAACCTGTTGCTTTCATACTATAAATATATAAATTAAAAACAGGCTATCCTCGCACAGTAGCATCTCAAAGCAAAGCTGTAATCTAAAGCAACTAATCACTCCCACTCGCTTACATTATATCTATTCACTAACTCTACCCAACAATTGTGGTGTCTATTCTAATACATAATTATACGTTTGGTATTAATAAAATTTTGACATGTTAATTTAAGATTGTGTGGGCGGTGCCTTTCCTGTGTTTGTAGTTATGTTTTGTAGGTTTGAATGGTAAAACTGTTTGTATGTTTTAATTTTATATTGGCGCTGTATTTTGGTGTTATTATATAAACGATGGTTGCGGATTCTATTTCCGTTTGGGGAAATTAATTATTTTCATTTTCTCGCTCCATTAACTGGAAAAAGCGTGGTCTTGAATTCCACCACGCAATGCGCTATATCGAAAATTAGGCGAAAAGTGGAGAATGGAGTGTTTTGGCACTAAGTTCCCTTTGCCTACTCTGCTGTGTGCGGGATACAGCGTAAAGCTGATTTTTGATTTTAGCTAAAATATATACGAGTATGTATATTAAATGTGACTTAAAATTTTAATGTATTTTTTTACGATACTATACAATACCGTAAGCTACATTAATCAATTTTAAAATAAATATTTTGAAGATCAAAGCTAAGTCCATAAAAAAGATCGTAAAAAAATCAATTACAGTTTAAAAATGTTATCTTTTTTCACTCTAAATAGACTTGTTTCTTACTATAAGTTGTTAATTTTAACTTTTACAGTGAAACTATAGATTAGTTAAGAATTTATCAAGGAAAGTGGGGAACTAAAATGTCTTAACGGAACACTAGGTTCCCAGGTTCCCTTTGCCTACTCAGCTACCTGATACAGCGTGATGTTAAAAAAGTACCTATAACAAAAACATTGTAATCGCACTGAAATTAATGTTTATTTTTCAAATACAAATACTATAATTTAAATTAAAGCTGTCCCCAAACTCTGATACGCGACCACACAGCAATTGTGGGTGCGAATCAGACTTGAGGGATTTAATGGGAGACTTTTGTCTTTTAAGATTTTATATCTTGAACATTGGCAGGAAAATGAGGAGTATCTATACACTACCCAGCTATATGCAAATACCGCCTGTAGCTAAAAAAAATAAAGGATGACGGGTTTTTCTAGTAAACGACAAACTTTATCTATTAATATATTTTTTAGTATTGAGATTCTGCAAACAAAAGTATCATAACCATTCTAAACTACACTCGCTAACGTTAACGTTAATAAGTACCTACTTATATCAGAAAATAAAGTAAAACTTATAGTACTAACGTAAATAAATCTCGACGAAACATAAAATTTTAATGATACAACCGACATTGATTGTGTATAAAATACGAGGCGCGACATATGACATGTAGCTTTTAATAATAATTCGCTTTTAAAATTTTAATGTTAAATTTAAAATTTAACGTTGATTAAAATTACATTTAATATTTATTGTTTTCGTATGAATTATTGTTGATATTATGAATTGTATAATAACAGGTCATTGTAGTGCAGTGGTTGTGCTTGTAAACGTATTCATTGTGGGATCGATTCCCACTCGAAAGAATGAATTAGTTTATGTGTATCGCTTCGGTACATAGGAAAAGTGCGTAAGGAAAAGTGGGGAAAGAAAATGTCCTAATGGAAACGTAGTGTTTTAATATTAACTTCCCAGGTTCCTTCTGCCTTTTTTTAACTCCATGCTGGATCCTACTGCTCTGGCAAAACAAAAATTACCGATACAAAAATTAGGTGAGAAGGGATCAACAGAAGGTTTTACCAGGAGGTCTTAACACGAGTTCCTCTCTGCTCTGCCTACTCTATTGTATTATACCTAGGAGATACAACATGAAGATATATTTTTATTAAAACGGAGAATGCAAAGAGAACATAGTGTTAAAACACTCCGTTCTCAATTTACTATTTTGGACACATCATTCGTTTGTATGACGTAACAGCGTCTTGAATTATAAAACCAGATCATTAGAACCAATAATAAAAATGTTTAATGCCATCTCGTACAGAAAGCAGGTCTTCTATAAGTACTACCCTCATTTTATTAGCCATTTCGTCTGTCACTTGATTTATATAGCTTTTACTTTGCATATTTGGGTGTGACACGGAATAGGCGGCGTCTGCTGCACCGAATGGATGTGCACTAAGATTTACTAAGGCGTATAATTTTAATTGTTTAATTTAATTGTTTTTCTAGTTAAATTTATTTGCTTGGTTCCTTTAGTTCTGTTTTACATATAATTCTTGATATTCTGTGAATTTGTTGAAAGTATTTTTTTTCCTAATGTAATTGCAGCACCGTTGATAAATGCTTGCGGATGAAATCCATATTTAGGGACTTTGTTATCGGTATAAACTTTATATTCCTAAATTTTTTATTAGTATTTGTTACAGAGCGAGGTAATGAAAATAATTCAAAAATTCAATTCCTGGGTAGAATTCGAACCCACAAGTGTCGCGCAATCAAGAGATCGGCTTCACGCTGTATCCCGCACACAGCAGGGTTGGCAGAGGAAACCTAGTGTTAAGAGAATCCGTTCCCCACTTTCTGCTGAATTCTGGAAGTATTGCATTTTGAGTTGCTGAACTCAACGCCGCGCTTAAATTCAAGAAATGAATAAAGATAATAAAAACAGAATATATTTTGAACATATCCATTCATTCATTTCTTATCTATGGGTCAAACAAAATTAAAACTAAACCCGTATATAACCAGTTCAATAAAACGTAGCTGCTAATTACAAATGTGAAATATCGACTTAGATCCAAATTAGATAACGATATTAATCACTGCAGGGAAATTTTAATTGAAGTATTATGTTTGGGGATAATAAAAGAATTTATGGTATACTTTATGGGGTTATAGAAGTTGTATGAACCTGATGGTGGAGAGTTTTTTATGTTGTGTTTATTTTATTAAATCGAAACTGGTCTTAATTGTAATTAGAGACAATAAAAAGGAGAGTTTTTTTTTATTTTAGTTTATAATATATGAATTTCATTTTATTTTCTTTTTATTGTTTAGTGTTTAATATAAAAAACTTAATTTTATACTTTTATTTTAACACTTTTATTATTGTTTATAATTTTTTTTAATTATTTCTATATATCATTCAAATTCAAAGGAAAAATTTCCAGCCTCACAGTTCAGTGAAATACTATGAAATTACTTCATGACTTCGTTGATCTTCTTTATTAGATAAAGGCACAGCAAAATCCAAAAGAAAAAAATAGAGTATCTAAACACTAAACACCTCTATCCTATTAGATAAAAAAAAACAAGATTTAATATATTAAACAAGCTATATTAAAATAATAATTTATATACAGAATCTCATATAATCGTCTCGTATTTATAGCCATTGTCCCTATTTCGTGGTCAATTAAGCCTTCATTCTCATATTTTCAGATTACGCCCGACACCGAGCTTAAATCCTTGGATAATCGTATATTCGTGTATACCAGATACAAAATTATCACGTGCCTTTATAGAGTAAGGTATTTGAGTTACAAGCGCAAGCGATTTTGGATTAGTTTGTTTAAGCCTGGCACTCTGGTTACTTTATTTCTTTTTAGAAAAGAAAAGTTCTTAGAATAAAGCTATCTACGAGTGATATAACTAATATGATTACTCTAAAATGGCTGGACCGACTTGTATATTTTTTTGTTTAATGAGTTCCAGGGTAGTGTGAAAATGACCTAGTTGGTAATTGTATTTTATTCAAAGTTTATTGTAATATAGAGTATCCTAACTATAAAGAATAAAGAAAAAAGAGAAAAAAATCTGATGTTCCCTGATATACCCTCGGTAAGAGAGGCTCGCGCTTGACCGGTTTTTGCATTTATATTCTAGTTATATTTAAACAAATACAAAATCGCTTTCAACTTATATATTGTTCGAACATAAATCATGAAACGACTTCATAATTTCGTTAATCTATTGGAGCTTATAGAGCTATCAAAGATATTTGTTTTAAAATATGTCTTGAATTTACATTTTACCTCAATATAGATGCATTTACGGTATATTTATATTAAAATAGTAATAATCAGTACTATTACTGTGTTAAAAAAAATGATTACTTCTGAAATTATTGAAAAAGTTTAGATACATTTTTTTTGTTGTATATACTAAACTAGCGGACGCGCGCAGCTTCGCTAGCTTATTTAGGGCTAAATTCTAATAAACCATGAACGAAATATATGTGTTCAATGAAATATTTTTAAGAGTCTAAATTTCAAATTTTATAAAAATCGGTGGCGATTTATGAATTTTTCCATACAAACTTTCAACCCCTTATTACCCTTAGGGGAAGAATTCTAGAAAACCATGAAACATGTGTTCAATTAAATACTTTTAAGAGTCTGAATTTCAAATTTTATAAGAATCGGTGCCGATTTAATTTTCTTTCATACAAACTTTCAACCCCTTATTTGCACCCTTAGGGGGAGAATTCTAGAAAACGATGAAACACGTATTCAATTGAATACTTTTAAAAATCTAAATTTCAAATTTAATAAGAATCGGTGCCGATTTATTTTTTTTTCCATACAAACTTTCAACCCCTATTTTACCCCTTTATAGTTAACATTTTTCAAAATCCCTTCTTAGTGGATGTCCAGATTACGAAAGTAAACATCTGTCCAAATTGCACGTTTCTACGCACAGTGGTTATGGCTGTGCGAGCGTCTTACCTCAGTCAGTGAAAACAAGTCCTTTTATATATATAGATACCTCATGGTATTAAGTAGGTATAGCCTTTACTTAATATAAAACAAAGTCGCTTTCTACCAATGAACGTTGAACATTTCAAACTATTGAATAAATTTTGATGTGATTTTCACTAATAGACTATCGATTTATCTTTTCACTAAGGCGATAAAATAAAAATAATTCACACCCCCGAGAGGAAATCGAAACCACAGCCTTTATGTTTACCATCATCAGTCCATCAGTGGGAGTGTCACTGAACTACGACGGACTCTCCTTTTTTCTGAACAGTTATCATATACTTATTACTTAAGAATGATTAAAAAAAACCTCGCGCAGTCGGGTAAAAAGCGTGATATACAACTATTGTTAATAATATTTGACTCCCGGATAGGTTACGAGAAAAGTTTTTTGTTACAGAACAAATAAAAAACTATTAATATAAAATAAACTATTTTATATGTATGACGTAAAAGCGATCGTTCAGAAGAACCGTATTCTCCAAATTACTTGATCTCATAAAAGCTTTATTTGAAGAGTAAATAAGTTTTGTGAAGAAATGTATTCAATTTTGTTCTTCTAGTGGTTAACCTTGGTTTTATTATTACAAAACTGGGCTTATTGTACTAGCGATCCGCCCGCGGCTTCGCCCGCTTAAACTATTTCTAACTTACATATTTTTTCTAAGCACTTGTGTGATAAAAGTGATTTCTACTGTGAAAAATATTAATTTCTATAAGAATTTTTTATTGGATAAAAATATAACCTATTTTGATAGAAGTAATAATATTGAAAATCTTTCGTAACATAGAAAACGTAAAGTTTCATCACTTTCTATTATTTAGCTCTCGGAGCATCCCGCAAATAACAGGTAAAGCCGGAGGAACCTAGTGTTAACCCCGATCCTCACTCTCCGCCGTATTTTGGAAATTTTGCTTGGTGATTGGCGGAGCTTAACGCCACGCTTTTGCCTTGGTACCTAAGCGAAAAAATGTAAACATTGCTAATAATTCATTTAGCCGAGCGGGAATCGAACCCACAACCGTTGCGTTACAGTTACACACTTGTGCCCCTGCGTTATTTTCTTAAAAAGAGAAAATATAGAGTTACATATTCCGAGTAACTAGCAGGAACCATTATACATCTTAATTAATGCTCGCACGCAACACTTTTCCGGCGGTTAATAAAGAAAAATTTTAGTACCGCAGTTAATTAAAATAGGTCTTTGAGGTGTGGTGCCTTTGTAAGATATAACATTTTTTTTTCTTTGTACCTAATATTTGGAATAATATTTATGAAAATGTAGGTTCTATTCCGGCGCAGGTAAAAAATCCGGTTCCGGCATTTACCGTTCGTCTAAAATAAAAAAAATAATGCAGTAAAAATTACGAAATATATTACTGTAGAAATGCAGTAATCATAAATTAAATAATACGTCATTTAAAACTTTTGTTTCATAAATATTCATCAATCCATCCATCAGCCTTTCAACGTCTACTGCTGGATATAGGCTTCCTCTAATTTTCGCCACTTCGTCCGGTCCTGCGCTCTTTGAATCCAGCGGAAATATATAATAGGATAAATATAAAATAAAAAGTCAATTCCCCTAAGTGAGAATTGAACTACCAACCTTTGTATATAAAATCATATTTAACAAGTTTATACTCTACGCCAACGATATGAGGTCTACTGAATTAATATTAACCAGATAGACGAGGCACAATTCCCATAAGTCAAAAGTTTGAAATTTATTTGAATTTAAAATTTGTAATTTAATATGTACACAATATATCAACACTTTGTAGTATTACAATAAGGTCTATAATTCATAGAAATATTTTAAAGTATAAAAAAACAGTATAAAATAACAGAAACAAAACTAGTTTTACCGATATAAAATCAAAACCGCAAAGGCAGCAGAGATGAGAGGGTAAACACGTCAGGTCGTCTGTTCAATTCCCACTTGAGGAAATGAAATATTTAATATTTTCATCCTTGCTCTAGTAACTAGGAAAAGTGCGGCGTTCAATGTCGCCACTTAACACAGAATTTGACAGAAAGTGAAGAATAGAAATATTAATCTTAACTGTGCCAATCCTGCTATTTACGGGATACAGCGTGAAGCAAAAAAAAAATATTTTACTCTATTTTTTTTGTTGCCATCAACAAAATCGCTATATAACCTACCAAGCCTTTACCAAACCAACAATGCAGAACAGGCCGCTCTATGCACTTTATTGAATTTCTGGAAAATTCTCAACACATGCCACCAGCGGCCCGACTTTTAATTCATTTAACAGTTTTACGGAAAATTTTATATCAATTATAAGTTCCTTTTTATAGCTATTATGAGAAAGTTCAGAGAATGTTGTTATATAATATTAAAGTATAGAAAACTATTTGAGTTTAAGTTATGTTTAAACATAATAAAATTTGAGTCTTGTTGTCCTGTGAGTTAAGGGGAATGGAATGGCGTTTAGTTCCACCATTCGACTGGGGTAGGAAGTGGCTTACATACAGGTCCCCTCTGCCTATCCTGCTATGTGTGAGATACAGCGTGAGGCTAATAAGGAAAAAATGTCGTTAATATGAATAGAGAAGAATTATATTATAATTAATAATATGAATAATTTAGAATTATATAAAGATTTATATAATTTTTCTTTAATAATAAAATATATTCATTTCTTCGCTCAAGTATTGAGGCGAAGCGAGGCGTTGAGTTCCGCCACTCAATAAGCAATGTGAGAATTAAAGAATTCAGCGAAAAGTGGGAAGTGGAGTGTCTTAACACTAATCTCCCTGTACCTACCCTGCGGGAAAAAGCATGAAGCTTAAAAAACGTGAAATATTAAACCTTCTAATTAAAGTTGGGTATTTAATGTTCTTTTATAATATGCATGAGTAATAAATAAATAAAAACGATAATAGTGTTTAATATAATCATTGAAACTAAATAAATACTTAATCCCAGTTAGCATTAAATTATGATGGTCATATCGTAAAGCAGCAGCGTTCAGTTTGCTACAATATTTATTTTTATTAGTTATCGTACACAATGTAAGTAAAAATGTATTATTTGTTATTTGTAGGGTACGTACAGGGAAACCAGTGTTACGATACTCCGGTACCTACTTTTGGGAGCCATTTTTGAAACATTGCGTTTTGAATGGCGGAACTTAACGCCGCGTTTTAATCTTAAATGGTAAAATGAAAATGAAGGATGGGCTTAAACAACTATAAAACGTTATGCTAAACTGTTACTTAATATAGTAAATAATGAAAAGAATTTAGGAATAGTTTTTGAATATCTACTTAACAATATCACACTGGCATAGTTCATCGTTTTATTTTTTTCTGGTTGTCTCTGTTATGTATTTTGTGACACTAAAATCAACTATCCCCTTTTGCCTCTACAAAGACAAATTCAACAAACATACAAACATACATGATAAACACATCACCCACCTTACCTCTGCGCAGTCAGGTAATAAAAGCAACATTTTACACAACCGTGTGTACGATATATTTTTTTCATCCTTCGTCTGCGGTCGTAACAGGAACTAATTGCTTTCGGAAACGGTTTATGTGATCGTATTTCACCTGAAATATGATTTATCCGCACCAATTCCTCCATTTTTGTTAAATAACGACTCTAATAGCGTATCGTAATTACTGGCACCGATTTTTTCATTGTTTTCAATTGGATTCGATTGTTTGAATTTTGTTTTTACTTTGTACTCGTGTTGGTAAAATGGCTTAAATTACCTTCTGTGAATGTGACAGTGGCTTTTTATGAGGGGAATTGCAGTTTTAATTTATATGACAAATGCATGGGTTTGTTAATTTGGATTTTTTTTTTGAGAATTTAGAGGACGAGGATGGGTACAATATGAGACTATAAAAGTGACGGATATAGGTTCAATTTTGAATTTTCATTTGAATGTCATTGTATCGAAAATTCCGTGCTGCTTGGAGAATGGAATGTCTTAACACTAGGTTCTCTCTGCCTACTCTGCTATATAGGATAACCAATTTTTTTTTACAAAACTGCTTAGTGGTAAGTATGTTTGGAAAAGTTTTTGGAAATTTTTCCAAAGAAGCTGATTCAAATTCAACTACGATCATTTTTTTATATAATTACTAAAAAAAGTATGTTTCTTTCCAAAATGTGGTTTAAAAATTAAAATAAATTATAAGC
>JAKRZM010000052.1:15983-32510 GCA_036379175.1 Heliconius cydno galanthus | reverse complement strand
ACCTAAACCTAAACCTAAACCTAAACCTAAACCTAAAAATAATAATAATAATAATAATTTAAAATGGACACTGTTAATTATATTTCATTGAACACGTGTTTCATAGTTTATTAGAATTCATTCCTAAGGGTGCAAATAAGCAGGCGAAGCTGCGCGCTTCTGCTAGAATACTAATAAAAAAAAGTAATAATAGAAAATAAAAAAAAATAAAAAAATGCATACTCGATTATGNTTTCATTGAACATGTGTTTCATGGTTTATTAGAATTCGCCCCTAAGGGTGCAAATAAGCAGGCGAAGCTGCATGCTTCTGCTAGAATACTAATAAAAAAAAGTAATAAAAAAATTGCATACTCGATTATAAAACTAGTTGTAATAAACTATTGTAATAATAATAATAAAGAAAATTAGATTTTTTTGTTTCACTTTAATTTATATATATTTTTTATAATTGCATTTTATATATATATATATATTTTATTAATTTAAGGAAATTGTTTTAATATTTCGTATTATTTTTCTATTTTTAAATTAATTGCCATCTAATAGCATAATATGGAAGTATTTTATATCCTTTCAAGTATAAATTGGTAATCGGGATGTTGCAAATAGTTCAGTTTTTATATACAAGATGGCGCAATAGTCATAATAACTCTATATTACGCAATATACTTAAAGTTGACAGCTTTCATACACATTACACGCTATGTTTTGTCCGACTATATCTTTAGTATTTGTTTAGAGATAAATAGTGCATATAAATCATTTTTTTCTTATAATTTTAGTGTGCTAATGATAGTTAATTAAGATTTTTTTTTTATAATCAAGATTTATTTTAATTCCATTACTTCAAAAATTTAGGAATATCACGTCTTTGATTATTATTTAAGTGAAGCATAAAGTTTAGTGTCGTTAGTGCATTGTTTAAGTATGTTAAAAAATTCTGTAGGGAAAACATACTTTGAACAATCTTAAATCTAAGTAAATTAATGTCTACAAAACTTCTTACATAACACATAATATTTTTTATGTGCTACTAGTATTATAATAAACAAGTATTTCTTTTTTTATTCTAAATGTATAGAATATAGATACTTCTATAAGATTACAGTTAGTAATCATTGTTTTCAAAAATGTATATCTAAGTAAATAAAATTTACAAACTTTACTTATGATGAAAATCATAATAATTTTGTACATTTTTTTAGGTTATTCACTAACAAGGTTATATTTATAAGAAGTACAGCATTCTCAGCATTTAAATGCTTAAAATAACCATGGAATGTTTCCTGCGAGGTAAAAGTATTTTTTTATTAATATCTCTTTGTCTGTTATTCATATACTACCAAAAAAAAAATTTTATTTATTTTACATTGAAGTTAGTCTATTAGAAGCATTATTAATGTAATTACCAAGAAGGCCTGTCTTTTTATCAGTATGACTAAAATATGTATAGCTACATGGAACTAGGCATATATTCTTATATCGTTTGGTGTAGAATGTTTGCATTATTATTAAAAAAATCTCTATAATTACAAATTTTAAAATATTATATTAAATATATTTTTTTCCTATTATCTACGCTTCAACCCCAGGAATCATTGTTACAATAATAATCAACTTCAGCAGGCAATATACAGAAGAAGAGGATTCAGCATTTGTCTGAGTTTAATATTTATTCTATTTTGAAATGCTATCAGTTTAAATACTTGTTAGTATGATTAAATAATAATAATTTTGAATTTGAATACTATAAAGATGATGGACTTTGTTATTACTCAATAGTTTTAATATTGTTTGTATATTATTGTAAAAGTCTTTGTTTTATTTACAAAAAATATAATTTATCAGATATAATAAATAAGAAACATTCAAATTTATCAAACATGATGTACTAGTCAAAAGTAATTTGAATTTATTTTGTGTTAAAATGTAAAAGTATTTTTAAAGCATTAATATTGTACAATTTGTAGAAATAAAACCTCATACTGTTGGTCTTTTATTTACCTACGTCTTACGTCATACGTCACTATGTCGCACAAATGTCAAACAAGTGGCGAGTGGCGACATCTGTAGAACTCTATAGTCTCTGGATATTGTCTCTATTGAGATAGAATAATTATAATTAAATGAATAGAGTACACCGTTTGGGGGCTACGCACAATATGTGATTTGGTAAAATGCAATCTATTATACAATATATAGCAATCGGCAGATTTCTATTTTACTAAAATGTGTGACCGATGATTTTTCTGTATTATTCAAACGACACACTTCTACTTAGTAATTCTTTTATTATTTCTTAATTCTTAAGTTACCAAAACAGTAATGGCTTCTCCAGCATGGGCGGGCATATTTATACCATTTAGTTTACATATAATAATATCAACTTGACTCATCTTTCTACGAATAAACATTAAATATTAGTTGTAATAATTATATTTATGCATTTACCCTTGATTATAATTAAATGACATAGTCTCTTTTATAATTAAAGTAAAACGATTAATGCTACGGAAATAAGCTTTTAGCGCCTAACATGGAAATATAAGATTTACTGAAAGATTAATTACAAAAGCTTATTATTATATCACAAATTAATATTCAAATAATTACTATAGTATTAAAAGATTATGTAATCATATTAAATTGATTATTCTAATAATATGTAAGACCGGAAATTAGATACTATAGAGAACGGAAACCGCTCAACAAAATATAGATTATTAATTAGAAATGTAGATTATTAATTAGCAATGTAAATTATTAATTAGAAATATAAATTATCAATTATAAATAAAGATTAATCATTGTATAATCAGTCAAGTATTATTTCAAAGATCTTAATGGTTCAGCCAAGTCGACGATCCCGAGGTTGATAACAAATGTCATCAATCAGCATTACTCCTTAAGGTCCACTTCGTAAAAGATGAAGAGCTCTAATGAATAAAAATATTATTACAATAATTAAGGAAACTATCTTATTTATTGACCTATCTATCGATCTATTATCCTTTGGCGAGTATAATACGCGTTGGTGTATCTGTGGACATGTCATGGCAGCAATGTAACAAATGTCAGTACTGTAAAGTGTAAAATATTGTTTGATGAACCATGGTTAATTTATAATCGCCAAAGGATTCTCTAGTCGATATAAATAATGCATTACAGTACTATCAAAATAAAATATTTGTTTATTTTCATGTCTAAATACTTTAACTTCAGTAATTACAGTATAAATAAAGAAAATGTCATTTCTTGAAAAAAAAACAAGAAATCTATTTTCATTCTATTAAATTCAATAATATTTTAAATGACAGACAGCTGATTTTTACACTTTTTGCTTCACTCGTTTCATTCGTTTCGATGCGTTTTGACTTTTGAATGCTTTCCCGCTTGTTTCCTACTTTGTACGACCCTTGCTTCCACGATGGACACCTATCTAAAACGGATACGGATAACGGAAATCTATCTAAAAATAAAGCGTGCAATAATTAGGAATCACTTTTCTGTGGTACTTTGTTTGTTTGAGTATAAAGGAGCTAAAAATAAAATAACAATTGCTTTCAGTCACTTATTTAATTATATAATTGATTACTTATTACACAATACGATGTTTTGTGCAGAAGGCCTCTGGTCACCTCAACTTGTACGTATCTGCCACATATTTTAATACTTTGCAGGATAATGACAATATTACGTACATATAATTGTTACAGCCATTAAAACAAAGATACTGGTTTTCATTATGATTTGACAAAAGGTTTATATTATTATGTATGTACTTAACATCAGTCCTTAATAAGTGAGGCATTAAAAGCACCAAAACACCAAGTGGGTCAATCAATTATCTATAAAATCTACAAAGAAACATCCTTTTGTTTCTACAATATCTGACGAAATTGTTCATCGTCGAAGCCCTGGGCGTGTTGGATGTAGCTGTGGCCTCCAACGGTTACTTTACGGGGAGGTGATTATTAACAAATGAGTTATTTACTAAGATATCTTCACATGAATTATTTTAACGAGTAGCGTACTAGTAGCATAGTACACGTGAAGAATTTTTCGAGCCAGGGTTAAATTCTTTCAAGTTTAGAATAAAAAATCCAATTTCGTAAAGAAATTCTAAATCTTTCTCAATTTTATCTTAAATAGATATTTTTGTGTAAACATGTGTTTAAATATTTAGCCTTAATATTTTGTTAGTAAAAATCCTTAAGCGGGCGCCAGAATCCCCCCAAAGACTCTCTCAGAGAGCCCACGGTCGTAGCTCGTTATTCACTTATCACTATGCCCTGTGTTGTCGTTGCTCAGAGCGCCATCTTGCGCCCCTCGATGGAGATGGAGACGGCGCGCCGCGTTCCGCCCTTCATGCGCTTTTGGTCTAGAAATTTCTTCATTTGCTTCTCATAGCGAGTCATTTTCTTTTTGCTCATCTGTAAATGAGCATTTTATTTTTGTTTTAATTTACTTATTTTATTAACTTAGGCCAGTCGTGGCGCAAGCGCAACTGTCCCCTCCCCTCGCCCAGTACTTACACGCGACATATCGACTTCGCAGGTGGACTTGGGGCGCACCACGTAGTCCTTGTTGGAGGGCGCAGGAACGCGCGCGCGCGCCACCCAGCCCGGCTCGCCCGGCCGCAGCGCGCGCTCACCCTCGCCTCGAGCGCCACCCTCGCCGCGCGCGCCCGTCCTCGCCCCACTCCCACTCGCCTCGTCGCGTGCCCGCGAACCCGCCATGGCTTCGTCGCGCGCCTGTCGCTCCTCGCGGGACATCGCTGCGCACAACACGAAACAATGTAATCAGGGGCCAGCCACACAATTTATAATTTTTTATACATTTTCAACCAACGCATATCGGTATGTATACCTTATAATATTTTGTTTTTGTTATCGTACTGAAACGGTACGTACCTTTGAAATCCGTGGAGAGATTGAATATTGGTCGCGCCCACTCGGAGATCAGCCGGCCGGCGCGCTCCTTGTTGGCTTTGGTCTCCTTGGGGTGCTTGTAGAGGTACATGACGGCCTTGCCGATGCCGGACTGCTTGAGCAGCGCCTTGTCGATGGCGGGAAAGTCCATCAGCAGCTTGAGCACGCTCTCACGGATAAGCAGGCAGGGCAGCGCGCGGTTGGGCATGGGCGCAAGCCAGTCGCACAGCACGTTGAGCACGTTGTGCTCCAGGAAGGCCAGCTGCAGGTCGCGCTTGATGAGCTGCGACATGGCGCGTTTCAGCAGCGACACCTTGCGCACGGCGGGCTGGTTGCGCCGATTGAGCTCGCGGTCCGCCTCCGCCGCCGCGCGCATCTGCTGCAGCAGCGCCGCGATTAGGTCGTCGTTGTCGTTAATGATGTCGATGTCGCGCCGCCGCCGCCGCCCGCGCCGCTCCTCGCGCTTGCGCGCCAACATGGCCTCGAAGTCCGACAGACCGCCACCGGCCTCTGGCGAGCGGACGCCCAGCCCTGCCTCGTCGTCCGACGAGTCCCCGGCGTCCACCGCCCCTGTCGACGCCTCCACCCCCGCCGCCTCCCGCTCACCGGCTCCAACTCCCTCCCCCTCGTCATCCGACTCCAGGCGCACCACGCGACGCCGCTTCACGTCAGGCGAGCCGGAGTGCGAGCGCGAGCGACTCGCACGCCCCGAAGCTGCAACGTTCGTGAATCAAATGTCATTGCTTATATTCAGTTTCAGTTTATGAGCTTCACTGCAGTAAGACTTACCAGATTTGGCTCGCGAACCTGAACGTGATCGAGACCGCGAACGACTGGCTCGAGGTCCTTCAATATACAATAACATTTTATCAATTTAATACACATAACACAGAAATAACAAGCACAAATTAAAAAATATACAACAGTATTCTAACCTGCAGACGAGAGTGGCCTATTTCCCCCTTCTTCGTTTACATCCATTTTTTCGGGAGATCTGCTTCCATCTCTATCTATAAGCGACCTACTTCGCGATCTTGATCTGGATAGGGATGCTTTATTTACTGCTGACTTAGGAGATCGACTTTTCGATCTCGATTTTCTAGACGAAACTGATTTATCGCCAGACCCGCTTCTAGAGCGTGATCTCCGAGACCCGCTGCGAGACCTGGATCTCGCAGACTCACTCCTTGATCTTGACTTCCGTGGGATAGGACTCTTGGACTTTGATTTAGCCGGAGATCCACTTTTTGACCTAGAACGCCTAACCGATCCACTTCGGGACCTTGACTTTCTGGATCCCGATCTAGATCGGCTCCTCGACCTAGATTTGCCTCGTGAACCGCTCCGGGACCGCGATTTCGCGGGCGATCCGCTGCGAGAGCGCGACTTGGCAGCTGACCCACTCCGAGACCTCGACCTAGACTTTTGGGACCCACTCCGAGACCTAGACCTGGACTTGCGGGACCCACTCCGAGACCTCGACCTAGATTTATGGGACCCGCTATGAGATCTTGATCCGGACTTATGAGATCCGCTCCTTGACCTCGACCTTGACTTGCGGGACCCACTCCTTGACCTCGCGGATTTGGCCGACCCGCTCCTTGAGCGAGGAGACTTCGGAGATCCACTTCTGGAGCGTGAGCCACTCCGCGAGCGCGCGGACTTGGGCGAGCCGGAGCGCGACCGTGACGACGGCTGCGACCCGCTGCGTGACCGAGAGCGCGAGCGGGAAGGGGACCGCGAACCTGACTTCGAGCGCGCCGAACCGTCGTGTGACATCTTTGAATCGGACGCTACCTATAGTAATATGTACACAGAAAATATATATTAAAATTTGTACACTACAGATATATATGAACTAAAAGTGAAATGTGATTGTGACATTGTACTCACAGATCTGCTGCGTGACCTAGAGCGCCGCCCATCTGTTGAAAAATGATAAATTATAATCATTTGAAAATTTGAGATGTTTAAAATGCTATGAACAGAGCTCACTGAGGGAAAATATATCTAACCATCATAGTGTTTCTTACATATATTCGCACTTGAATATTATTTGTAATTGCCAGTTGTTGGTACAGACAAAATAGTAATAACTATGAAGAATATGTATAATAATAAGCTTATAGATAACCACTTTAAGTTTAAATTTTGTGAATATCTTCTTTAATGAATCACAAAATTATAAATGACAAATAGCAGTATAAACTAGTTAAGTCTATTGAGCTAAGGCATTACACCTCGACTTATCGGGCTTTAGTGACCGCCCGAAGTTAGTAATAAGTAAGAAATGAAAGATTTTTCAAATATTTTATCTATTTAATTATATAGGTAACTTAGTAGCTAATTTTTTTTGTTACATAACTATTATTTTCTATTTTATGGGTTTTGTATTTCAGTTAATTATCATAAGCCAGTTTTAACCAGAGAAAAACAGGTAATTTAATTAAAATCACCGGTGACAAATTTAGTAATTGACTAACTTGACAATTAAATAAAATATACACACAACAGCAGACATAGCCTTAAGCACTTTTAAGAATGTTATAGAAAAATAAACAGAAATGATTATATATATATATATATTTAGCTTCACACTGTATACCGCACATAGCAGGTCAGGCAGAGGGAAACTGGGTACCTAGTATTAAGATACTCCCTTCTACCAAACGCTCGCTTTCTACCAAATTCTGGAGGCATTGGGTTGAGTGGTGGAACTCAATGCATGCTTTGCTTTGGACTCCAGGATGAAGAAATGAAAATATTAAATATTTGAATGAAGCTCCCAGCCTGTTGAGTTTAGTCAGATGTTTGACCTTGTGTGCCACAATTGGCCGAAATTGGCACATTTTAATTTTCCTAAAACACAATTTATTTTTAACCTCAAATATTTTTTTTTTGCTAGCAGTTTTCCATAGGTGAATTCCGTAGGTCCAGATAGGTTTTAGTATAGAGTTCTAAATCAGCAGCTTGTTGTCAACAACTAGGACAGTGTTTCTACCCATAAACCAGTATAGACTTTGGAATTTTTGGTTGGTTTCATCACATTTCTTACTAATGTGATAGGTGAGCCTTCTATCCAAGTTAAAACCTGGGTATTTTACATGATTACATTCCGGCAGTGTATCATTTTCAAAATTGACAGAAGGGCAGTTTTCTCTTCTCAAAGTAAATGTAGGGGTATTGCACTAGTCTTATTATATTCTTTATAAACACGCTAAATCAGCGCCCTGAATTTATTCGCTACAAATGCAATTGTGAAATTATGTTCCACTATTGTTTTGTAGCGTATAAATAACGAAATTAAATATACAATAAAGGAGTTGAATATAAGGTCTCGTCTTAGTAACATCACCATAATACAGTACCCCACATAAACATAATGTGTTTCGATTTTAGAGCACTTGCCCGGTTGCGCCACTTTATCTTCTATCTATGAGTGTCATCAAGTAGGCGTTGAAGCTTGTTGCTGGCCGCTCATGGGAGACCATCACTAGTGAGGTAAGCTACATTATCGGTATATGTCACCAGGGTTACATCTTCGTCTGTTGGTAGGTCTGATGTAAATATATTGTAAAGTACAGGACCAAGTACCAAACCCAGAGAAACACCGGCTTTTAGTTGTCTAAGTATAGATCGGGCATCTCTCTGCTTTACTTGAAAAAGCCTGTCTTTGAGGTAAGGTTTCTTGATTAGAAAGAGCAAATGTGGAAATTTATCTTTTATTTTGTACAGGAGCCCCTTATGTCAAACTTGGTCAAAGCCTGCTGAACATCAAAGAATTCCGCCAAGAAGTATAATTTCATTTCAAAGCAGCGTAAACGTAAACTCGGTGTATTTGCTCTATTGTGGAGTGATCTTTCTGAAATCCAAACTTGCTGAGGGATGATGTTGTAATGGTCCATGTTATCTTTCTGAAAAATCAGAAAATCTTCTCCCATAATTTTGAGAGCACTATTTCTAAGTAAACACTGTTTCGCTGCAACATGCACCCATGGCTTACGATAATTGTGGGTATATTTAAACACCATTTTCAAAACTGGGAATAATTATATCATTATCATACTCTATTGTGTTTGTTTTGTAGAAATCCTCATTGATCAACAACAAAGCAGAAAATCAATACTTTGCCCTTAAATTAAGAAATATATCATTTTCATTGATAAGTTTCTTATTATAGCACAAATCATTAATTCATAGTAGTATTGCACAAGACCAATTAGTAACGATAATATACATATTATAGGTTAGCAAACACATAAATCTTACCTGTATCGACATCCATCTTTTCGTTTATTTTCACGTAATTGTAAATTATATTTAGTGGGGCTAGTCAGTCAGTAGTACATCCAGCATATGTAATCATTGATAACCGCTAGTACCGCTACACAATTTTCATGTTAACGCTAATGTTATTGCATGTTGCAATGGAAATATCAAGAAAACTGTACGCTGTACGATATTGATGGGTTGAAATTGTTACAGTTGCACAGATACATTACGACTTCATTGCCTAGTGCCGCTAGTGCTGTACCGTGTACGGTACAGACTGGCTGACAGTAAAAGCATAGTGATGTATCTTTATATTCCCGTTACCCTGTCTAGTACCACAACAAAGATATTAATAAACTAAGGAAGTCCTTAGTTTATTAATATCTTTGTATATATCTTTGTACATATCGAAAGTCCTGTTCTATACTATACCGTATAGTTTTATATGTACGTTACCGTATGTATTCATATTCGTTTTGCAGCGATGGGCGGAATTTTATAAGGAGAGGTATCAATGTGATGACGATGACAGTCTCAAGTAACAGCGAAATGTTGAGTCTTAATGTAGTTGATGGCGAAATCAGTATAAAAGAGATTGAAACTGCAATACAAAGCCAGAAATGTGGTGTTCTGGTTTTTATGCAATTTATGCTGGAAATCAGAGGAAGTCCCAGACGATTGGCGAGGTGTAGTCATAGCGCAAGCCATAGGGCTATCAATTTAATTAGATTAGGTAGTAAAGCTTATGCTAAAATTCTAGCGAGAAGAACGCAAGAGAGATCCGAAAGGCTGTTGTGTATAGATCAGATCTTTTCCCTTCGTTTGATCACGGAAAAATTTTTGGCTGTTAACTAAAAAGTTTTCTGTGCTTTTGTGGACTTGGAAAAGGCGTTTGACTAAGTTGGAAGAGAGAAATTATGGGAGATACTACCCCAGCACAATGTAAACGGTTCCTTGCTGCAGGCTGTAAGGTCTCTTTACATAGATCACTCAGCCTACGTGAGTGTATGAGCTGGCATGTTGCCTTGGTTTGATATCCAATAGGGTGTTAAACAAGATTGCGCCATGTCAGCTTGGTTGTTCAATTTGTATTTGGATAGCTGTCTCCAAGGAGTGAAACTAAATGATATGGTGAAAGAGAGAGTGAAAGTAGGTGACTTAAATGTGAATTGTCTGCTTTACGCAGATGATGCAGTGCTCATTGCATCATCAGAATGCGAGTTGCAGGCATTGGTCACCACTCTGAAAGATGGGTGTGAAAATAATGGTCTAAGCCTAAATGCGAGTAAGGCAAAAGTTCTGGTATTTGAAATAAATGAAGAGATGACGGAATGCAATGTTAGTGTGAATGGGACATGGGAATCTCTTCATAGGACATGCGGAGTCAGCTTAGCAGATCGAATCCGCAATGAAGAGATACGCAGAATGGCAGATACATGCGAGGATGTCACGGTGAAAATGAAGAAGAACGAGCTCAGCTGATTTGGGCACGTCGAGCGAATGAGTGATGAAAGAATGGCATAAAAGATCTATGATGGAAAAGTGAGCGGTTAGAGAGGTAGGGGGAGACCTCGGTTGACCTTCGAAAACACAGTATCAAAGATACTGCAGGAAGGTAACGTAAACGTAAAAAGCATGAGGACCCCCGGAGGGCATGTATGAAGAGGTCGATGACACTGGACGAGGCGAAAGACGTATGTAGAGACCATAGCGTTTGGCGCTCCGTTCTCTCTGACTACCCCACTAGGGATAAAGCGTAAAGCTATGTTATGCTATGTTAATAATTCATTCCTTTGAGTGGGATCGAACCCACAACCGTCACGTTACAGTGACAACCTTGTATCACTGGGCCATGACGAAATCATTTACGATTTTTTTTTTATTCTTTTAATAATAGTTCTTTTCTGTAAAATATTTGCTGAAAGTATTAATGAACATAGGTCTGTGTTAACCCTAACAATATATCCTTTATAAAATTCTTTTTCAGATTCTATTTTTGTATTTTACGTATCTAATCACCCGAATGACGTGTCTATTCACCTCTTTCACTTCTCTCTTCACCCCAAATACTTTAAAATTGTATATATCCAAAAATTCAAAGAATAATAAAAACCGCCTTTTATAACTTAATTGTAATTTTGTAATATAGAAAACTTTTATTGTAATAAAATTGTAACGATTCAAGCGAAGATATTTAAATGTATTTTATTTTAATTTCTTCTAACTTAATTTCAATACATTACCAGCCTCTACAAAAAAAAATATTCTTCAAATAAAAAGGAACAAAATAGTAGATTTACTAGCGAATGTTATTTGATATTATAATATAATAACTTTCCAGGTTAAATGACTATTCATCGTACTGTATCCGTTTATAATGTTTTGTTTATGTTCTTTGTTTATCGCATCGGTAATATCAAGTGCATGTATGTATATGGAGAATACATGAAAGAAAGACGTTGAAAGATAAAAATGAGATAATTCTACAGATGCCTTATAGCTAACACAATAGTTCTCCTATTGTGTTTATCAAAAATAAAAAGAGATTACACCATTATATCATACTATATTATAGTACGTTGAAAAGTACTCTGTGACCGTACCCTATTGGCATATCATAAGAATTAAGGACAGCTTAGGGATGTTAGCAGACAAAATATCGATGTTTTAACATCGATGTTGCATTAAATAAAACATCGTAACATTGATGTCAGTAGGAACACATTATCGAAATTTGTTCGCGTCCACGTCATAATCGACCAAAGTTTACGAATGTGGAAACACACAGTATTTATTCAAATCTGAATAGAGACATATTTATAAACTAAAAGCGCGAGATTCTCTGCGAGATGTTTTCAACGATGCAGATTCTCTGCGAGATGTTTTCAACGATGCAACATTCTTACAGTTGCTTCCCAATTTATATATTGTAATATTCTCTTTGTCCAACAAAATATACATTGTCATAGTAAACATAGTGACAGTCATACGATAGGAACGAGAAATAAAAATAAGATTGTTACTCCAAGTTTCCGCCTCCAAAAAGTTAGTAAATCTTCTATGGGTCTAAGCATACGTGTACATAATAAAATTCCGCAGTGTATTGTAAGTTTGCTACTTCCAAAATTTATAATATCTGTAAAAAAAATTCTAACAAGTAAAGCTTATTACTCTGTTCAAGAATATTTAGAAGATAAACATATATGGAATTAATGTCTATTGAATGTAATGCAGGATAGCTGCCAGCAAATGTAATTGATGGTAGGTGGTAGCTTTTTGTTTATATGTTCATTCGACGATTCAAAAGTGCTTATAATAAGTGTATTTGAATAAATATTTTAAATTTGAATTTGAATTTGAATACCACCACATGCCACACACTAGTTTTCTACAGAGTAGTTTTCTACCTAGTCTGTGCCGGTGCAGCCAACAGCAGTAAAGTCGGTGTCGTTTTACATAGATTATAACGTATTTTAAGCATTTACAGCAAACCAGATAAGAAATATAGAATATTTTTTTACCACAACTGTTTAGATTTGCAAAATGATACATGTCGTTATATTAAACTTAAGTTAAAAAATATTCAGATTCTTACTAACACATACTCGCCTCGCTACTCAAGCTGCTGCGCCATTGATTTTAAAAACGAAATGTCCATTCCAATACCCATAGAACTGTGACTCATGTGTTTGTCTAAAATCGAACGTCTTAACTCTTAAGATTAAGACGACTTTGTCATAATACATCCCGTAGTGTATCTCTTAAGTCTATTATATTTCGAACTTGTATTTATTGTAAGAAGTTTTTTCTTTTTAATATTTTTCAACTTGGAGAAAGAGTGTTACTCTGACTTAAAAAAAAACTATTATGAATAACGAATGTTCACGTGTTAATTTTAATTTAAAAAGAAATATCGAAAGCAAAAAGAAAAACATTACTACTTTTAGTCTTATAAATTGTCGTTTTATTAAATTTTGTATATCCTACATATTTTTCATATGGAAATTACTATTTCTTTGTATATAGCCGTCTGTATTTTTCTAATCTGGCCTTCGTCTTTTTCAAAATCCGAGTTGGCAACTTGGCGACACTGGCGTTCACTTCGTAGTTCGTACTTTACAATCGACTGACAATGGGATTCCTACTCGAGGAAATAAAATATTTACTTAAATATATAGCTGACGCGGGATGGATACAGAGAAATCATTAAAAAAATGGAAAAAAAAGAAGCATCGATGTTAGCTAACATGGATGTTGTTCTTTTGATTTTTATCGAACATCGATGTTTTTCTAACATCGGGCATCCCTAGGACAGCTGGCGGCTGCTAGTAAATATAAATTAGTAATTGTCAGTTTGTCACAAGTAAATGTGTTCCTTGATGTGTTCTGTGAGCGAGTAGTGGCGAGTAGTGGCGAGTATGAAGTGAACATTCTTTGAGTAAATGTGTTCTGTGGTCAAACACTGTAGTGTACCTTGCATTACATAAAAATATTTAAACATTTACAATTACAATGGACGAAGAAAATAAACTACCCCTCAAACGCGTCGAGTTGTCGCTGTCGAAATTTAACGAAGTAGCTATTCCACATCATTTAGACTTACTTCGTCAACATAAAACAAACATAACAAAGGTAACGAAACATTTGTCCTATATAATGATTATTTAAGAATAAACGATAGTTAGTTTAAACGTGGCAGTAAATAAAACTTAATACATAAAGAATATACGCACATTAGCCTCACACCTTGACGTCAGTAAAGGTCTATAAATAACATATTTCGAACAAGGTTCAGCACTCAGAAATTTTGAATCTATTATTTTCTTTTTCAGTTACTAGATGTACTTTAAATGTTCAAGTTAAATAATTTTACAATAGTTAAAATGGAACATAACTTTTTTTAGTTTTTATTACGTTTATTTACTTTATACTTTATTAGATAATTATGAATGTTATATTATAGTTATAGTACGTTTGGAACATAATTTGGAATGTTACAGTATGAAGAAGCAGGACAGTATGCTCGCATGCGCACAGAGCAAGCACATGCACGACGTGTTGCTTCTCAGATGCGGTCACTTCTGGGAGAACTTGAGGCTTTGAGAAGACAGGTGCGATCTCAGGATGTGGCCAGCTTTGATCGTCTCACTCAGCGGTCTAGAGATCTTACTTTACGAGCTATTATGGATTACTTAGGTAAGAAATGCTTAGTAAATTACTCACTGGAAAAAGAGTAAAATACCAATTTTTCATAAATTTTTCATATATAGGGACAAAGGTTATATGTATTTAGAAAAAATATTTAAATATATTTCCAATGATCAGCACCCTTTGATGATATTCTACCCACAAAATGATAAATTAAGAATTGTTTTATGAGCACTAATACTACCAAATTTTTAAAAAACTATCTTTGTGCTTAATATGGATATGCATAGAATAATTGATACAAAGTTTAAAGCAAGATGATATTTTTCACTTTATATTGTATGACATGGAAATGTAATATATAAAGATGTAGATTTTTAGTATTCATTTAAAATTCAATGAGATGTACATATTTTTTAACATTTTAAAATGTTATTAAACTCTGAGGAAAGAAAAATATATGTTAAGAAAACATATAAAAATTTAAATGTAGCGGGATTTGAACATGCACCTCTTTGGAAACTGTCCAAACATGCTAACAACATAAATAAGTAACAACTGAACAAGCCTATAAAAATTTCAATATAGCTTAATGAGAATGTATGGCTTAGTTGGTCAGAGTGCGGACAGTTTCCAAAGACCTTCACCGGATTCAAGCCAAATTTTTATGTTTTCTAAATAAGTAAGATGTACATAATTGTGATGGTTGTAGGTGTGATAGAGCGCAGTTGCATATCACTGGCGATGGCGTCGCAGACGGCGCATGGTGGTGAGACTCTACTAGGGTGTATGCTTGTTCACTTAATTGCATATCTCGCACCCACATCTATAAAATAAGTTTAGATCTGGGTGTGTGATAAATTCTATTGTGAGATGTTGTGTGTTTTTCATGACAGGATAAACATCCAATAATAAGTTATCTGTTTCGTACAAAAATAAACAAAACATGATTATTTCCATTGTGAAAAATTCATAAATTTAATGGAGATGCATGTAAGCAAAGCAATTAATTGTAACGTTTTGACATTTCTAACAATAAAATATTTAAATAATTAACATTTAGCTTTTGTTCAAATGTTCAAGTGTAAAATACTTTTTGTTTTTGTGTTAACTAAATATAGTTACCAAATAGGAAGTATTTAGGGTTAAGTTATCATGTTCTCCACTTTCTGTTAATTTTCAGATAGTATATGTACAATATATTGGCAGATCTCAATGTCGTTCTGGTTCTGCCTCTTGGCATTAATCCCGGCTATTGCCAGGGTCTGCCTTCCTACTCAACCTACTCCACTTAGCACGGTCTTTTGCGTCCTCGGTGATTAGACCATTGGCTCTCATGTCCTACATCACGACATCTAACGCTTCCTTGGGCGTCCGGGAGGTCTCATTCCGTGAACTGATATAGCAAGGCACTCGCATCCGACACAAATCTTAGGCCGGCGCGTAACGTGGCCAAACCATCTCAGGCGACGCTCTTGGCGCTTATCCGCTACGTCACGGACCCCACGACTCCTCGGATGAATGTGTTGCGTATGCGGTCAGACCGCGTTACGCCGCACATCCACCTCAGCATCTTCATTTTCGTGACGTGAAGCTCCTGAGTTTGCCGAGATAGTGCCGGCCAACATTCGCTGCCGAATAACAGAACCGGTCGGACGATGCTCTTGTATATCAGCCCTTTGAGCTTGGGCGGTATTCAGCGGTCGCAGACCACACCAGTGACCTCCCGCCATTTGGCCCAGGCAGCGCTTATCTGGCCTTGGACATCGTGATCGATGCCTCCAGACTCGTGCATAAGGGATCCAAGGTAGCTGAACTTTTCCGACTTAACGGCTGGCTCAGAACCTATAAGGATCGTGCTCGAGTACGAGCTCCCGCAGGCCATGTACTCGGTCTTCGACACATTTAGTTTAAGACCGCTGTTCTCAAGCGTATCCTTCCAAAAGTTCACTTTACGCTCCAGCGTCAGTCGGTTCTCGTCAATGAGTGCTATATCGTGGGCATACATCATCAGCCATAGAGGCTGGTCTTGGATGTGAGCCGAGACAGTATCGAGCACTACATTGAATAAGAACGGACTAAGAGCCGAGCCCTGGTGAACCCCCACTGTAATCGGGAAGGGTCTAGTGTCGCCAACAGCAGTCCTAACCATAGAAGCGGAATCGTGGTACATG
>JAKRZM010000052.1:0-14786 GCA_036379175.1 Heliconius cydno galanthus | reverse complement strand
GGGCGGGCCGGCGGGGCTGGTGCTGGGTGCCAAGGCGGGCGCGGCGGCGCTGTTGCTGGGCTCGGCGTGCGGGTACGTTTGCGCGCGTCTGCTCGGCCGACGACGCGTGCGACAGCTTGAGGACAAATCTGACGCTACTGACGCCGCGCCGGACGGTAACGATGACAAGAAAAAATGCTAAAGGGTCATCCATATATTACAACACGCTTTTCGCGGGAAATTAGGGTCTACAGTGTATAATATTTTGTGGTTTTAATTTCAAAAAACAACAAATAATTTTAGAATTGCTGTAAATAACTGTAAAATTGCAAAATTACTTCACACCAGGCACGTTAAAAATGTGACTAGTGATAAAGGCTGGAGGAGTTAAAAAGTTTATGTGATATTATACAACACGGATACAAAGAATGTTGGTAATGACAACTACCAAATTGTTATTTACCTTAAATATAGTGTTTTTATTCCTTAGAGAAAATTAAATAAGAGAGACTTTGTAAGTGTCTAGAGTACCTATATAATTGTAAAATACAAATTAAGCTTCTGTGATATATTGCCTTGTCGAGTTTGTACATTACAAAAGTTCATGTGAAACATATGAAAGTATGTTTGTTGAAGTTGTATTGACAACATATACACTATGTAGCTGTGTCCTATATGTTACTTAATATATGTTCATTTATTCTAGTCACAATCTGTAATTGTACTGTAATAAGTATGTTTTTAAAAAATGTGCAAAGAACATATCACTTTAAATCGAATGAATAATTTTACCTTTATTTTTTACAATTGTGTTGATTGTGCTCTCACAGTCAAGTTGTGAAATTGTTTAATATGTTTCTTGTAACTCCCTGTTACGTAGAAATTATAAGTGTAGTAATATTAAAATTTTTAGCAAGTATTGATTATTAGTTAAATAATGTAATGACAATATAAAATATTTTGTACAAAAATAAATTTTAATAATATTGTTAAATGCATTTTTTATAAATAATAATTTATTCCACATATCACTCTAGTGATTAAAGATTTCTCAAGATTGCGTAAAATTATCAAACTGAAATTATTAACAAAGTGCTAAGTACAGCAACCTCACCCATGACAGCAATCCCTTGGAACGTAGAATAATTTAAGCTTCTCTGTCAGCGCGTCTATGTATTGTTTTTCCGCATTTAATATGAAAATTGCAGCGTCATCAAAACCTATCGGGTACGTCGTGGGACTGCAATTATGAAATTGAAGTGAAGGGAACATAAATTACAAATACAGAAAAACAATGAAAATTTATACGCATAATACGTATACACAGATAAAAAAATTACAAACTTAGTATATTTGGGGGTACAAAATTTAATGCTTTCGCTGTTAAGCTGCTATTTTAAGATTGTCAACTATAGTCGTGGTCTTTAAGTTCAGATGAACGCGCGGCGACGCGCGTTTGGCTCGGCGCGCGGTTTAAGATGGTAACAATTCAATGTTGTGTAAATACAAGACCATGACGGCGTGTCACCGCACCGTCATGCTTTTTTTTTGAATGGACTTTATTGGTCATTATGACTGATGATCCTGGTTGAAGGTCGCCATACGAGCGTGAAAGCATGCCTTCCATCGGTTGCGATCTATTGCGCACCTCACCACTTCGTGGAATTTGTGTGGGAGATTCCCGCTCTTCAACCGGTCGGTCCATGGCGCTGGGGATCGGCCACGTGATCTATTGCCTTCAGTATTCCCAACAACGACTAACCGTTCCAAATTTTCCCCACCTTTTCTCAGTATACCTATGGCCAAAATAGCGAATAAACCGTTGTTCAATTATTGAAATATTTTTAGCTCAGAGAGTATGGACTCATTTGTACGTTTCGCAGTCCAAGGTATTCGTAACATGCGTCTCCAGCACCACATTTCAAAGGCATCAATGCGTTGCTTCTCTCTACTTTTGATGGTCCAAGTTTCAGCTCCATAACTAAATATAGGAAATACTAGGGCTCGCATAAGTCGCACTTTAGTTTTCCTGGAAATTCCATGATTTTGCCACATTTTGTGAAGACGTGTCAAGGCATCCTTGGCCATACTTATGCGTCTCTTAATTTCCGGGATACAGCTGCCATTGATGCATATTTTTGAACTCAAGTATATAAAGTTGTCGACGAAATTTATGCCCTGACAGAAGGTCGGCGCGATCTTCTTTCATTAGCTTGGTCTTGCTTCGGTTGATCGTGAGACCAAGATTTTCGCTCTCTGTTAGTAGTCTTTGCACAAGTTCTTGCATGTCAGAAATTGATGATGCCAACAGTACTGTGTCGTCGGCGTACCTCAAATTATTGATTCTCTTCCCACCAACAAGAAAACTTTTGTTCCATCCGTCTAAAGTTTTGCGAATGATGTATTCGCTATAGATATTAAAAAGCATTGGGGATAATATACAACCCTGTCGGACACCTCTCTTCGCATGGAACATCTTGGAACATTCTGATCCAATTCTTACGTAACACCTGGTGGCGGTGTACAAGTTTTCAATCAACCGTATGAGATGACTGATGATATTTTGGTTATTGCACGGTGACAAATGCTTTATTGTAGTCAATAAAGCAGAGAACTACTGGATTATTAAATTCACAGCTTTTTTCGATGATTTGCCGAACATTCAGCAGCTACTCATGAGTGCCTTTTCTCTTTACAAATCCTGCTTGTTCTTCTGTAATTTGTCTATCTAGAAAATACTTCAGGCGCTGATTTGATATATAAAGCAGGATCTTGCTTGCTTGCTGTATAAACATCTATTTTATATTTTACTATCCTTCATTACAAATTGAAGTTTATTAATATTTCAAGAAAATGAAAGACATAAATATATACCTCAAGGTACTTTACTAACTACCGGTATAGTACAGTGGCACAAATAATTTTAAATTTTGTGCATCCTTATTTGTACAGTCTGTGGAGTATCACAAATTGTGACTCTATGAGGCTGTGACAGTGTTGCCAACTCTACTGTTTTAACAGTAGATTGACTGTTTTTTGCCTTGTATCGCTGTTTTCTGTTTTAGTCCTTATATCTGCTGTGTTTTGAAGCTTAACTTATTAAAGTTGACAAATATGTATGAGTTTGCACTCATTTCATACCTTGGTTTGTATTGTAAATTTTCACTTTTAGTCAAATTTCATAATTGTTGGTCCACAATACCATAAAGAACGTTGAAAGCCTCGACATTGAAATGGTTCATAAAATTAACTATTTTCGAAAAATTTATAATATTTTGGTTAGATATTAGCATTTTAACTTTATGTTCTTTATAAATATACGAGTATTTGTATTATTTTTATTGAATTCTGGTATTTTATTGTTTTCTACTGTTTTTTAAATTTCCATATGCTGTTTTTTGCTTGCCTGAGGTTGGCAACACTAGGCTGTGAGCACTTGGGCAGGGCTTGTGATACTCTGTGGCATGAAAATATGGCCGATTTGATTTGTAATGTCGATGTCGGTGCGACTGAAGCGTTATTTTATTAGCTAAATATATTACTTACTTACCTATCCAAAATTAAAATAACAAATTGAACATTTGACTGAGCGAGGGCTGCCATTGATTGTATATATGAGGTTAAAAACTGGCAGTTATCTGTGTACGTGTATGTCGTTTGCGTTTCTCAACAGTGCTGAGTTGATGAGTTTGTGATTGTTCGCGAGCGAGGTCCGGGGTGCGATGTCGTTTCCGCCTCGACCGCCTCTCGTGCCGTACGGGATGCCGCCGGGGGTGGTCACCATGCCCATGGCGACACACGTATGTAACACGGCTTACTGTCAACACCTAACGTTTAACCTATCTCACTACATCATACTTGGATTGAAAGTCGTAAACGTTAGGTTAGGTTTTTAAGAATTATCTTGCTTGTATGGAGTTTAACGCTTTTATCTCCAATCAGCAAATGTCACGGTCTTTAATAGAAAATATTTGAATTTAATTTGCATAGAAATAAAAAATATATATATTAATTAGGATACCAATATTTTAGTATATAATAATACAAATTGTTTTCTCGTACGTAAATATTTGTCATTTCAGGTAATGGTGGGTGCATACGGTGGCGGCGCGGTGGCAAGCGGACGCTCCGCCCTCCTGCCAGCTCCGGCACAGAATGCGGCAGGGAAGGCTGCTCAAAGGCCTCAGTCTCGGCCTGCTAATGGTGCTAAAGACACCGATGGAACACCAGTTACTGTGTTTATAGGTAAATAATGCCTTACACAATTTAATCAATGAAAAAACATGTTCAATGAAATATTTTTTATTGTCTAAATTTCAAATTTTAGAAAAATTGATGCAAATTAAAAAAAAAATTCCATACAAACTTTCAACGCTTATTTCATCCCTTAAGGATAACATTTTTTAAATCTCTTAGTGGGTGTCCAGATTACGAAAATAAACATGTCCAAATTTTACATTTCTACCTCAGTCAGTGAGAACATGTCCTGTTATATAAATTAACATAATATGTTAACTGGGTATTCCAGGTAATATATCAAGTCGAGCTCCTGACGCCATGATCCGTGCGGTGCTGGGCGCGTGCGGGCCCGTCGTCAGCTGGAAGAGGGTTAGCACGTTTGGCTTTTGTGAGTTCGCCGGTCCGGAGGCCGCCCTAAGATGCGTCAGGCTGCTGCACGAGAGACCGCTCGCGGATAAGAAGCTGCTGGCCCGCACCGATGGGAAGATGCAGGCTCTCGTTGATACATATAAAAGTGAGTTTTATATGGATTTTATAATCGAGTGTCTTTGATTGATATATTTTATGTTACTTTATAATAAGTCCCTAAATAGTTCCAATTCGCTAAGTGAGTGTCTCTACAGGTGTCTGGAAGTGTCAGCACCACATTCAATGAAACCACAGTTTTACTACTCTGTAAAAGCCTAATACAATTAATATTTTTTTCCAAAAATGAAAAAGTGATTTATTCAAATAAAATAAATAATAAAATTATCGTTTTATAATAAAACACCATTTGTTTTTGAATGTGTAAATTGCATCTCCGTAACATATTACGATATTTATAACGAATTTCGTAGCATTTAAATTACCGTCAATAAAAACTGGCCCTAGTATTTTATTTCGCTGAATGCCAGCTCACACAAATTAAAATAATATCCATGTTAGTTAGAACGTGGATATTTCGGCACTTTCGTCATCGTTATGGCTAAATATCGTACGTAGCAGTTCTTAAACCAAAGTCGGGGTCAATCACACAGGTAGGATAGCCAAGTAATGAGAGAAGCAGCACCATAAGAGGCCGAATAACACTCTAGAGTCGGAACAAAATAAGTTAATCTATAAAAGAGCAAAATACAAACAACCACCAACACACAATATTAAATAAGTATATATGTTATTTTATATTTTATTTGAATTTAAAAGCCTAATAAGTAAAGTATAAAATGATTTTTAACCAACTTCTGTAAGAAAAGGAGGTTATCAATTCGACTGTATTTTTTTTATGTTTGTTACCTCTTAACTTTTGACTGGGTGAACCGATTTTGATATTTTTTTTTTATTTGAAAGGTAGTGAGTGCCTCCCGTGTGGTACCACTTTTTTTGGTCCATGTTGACAATGGTATCTATGAGAAAATCACATAAGTCTTAAATTTGCATTAAGTATGTGCGCGACAAATAGACGAATAACTCAATTTTCATTAACTGATTTCGACGATTCTTTTTTTATTTGAAAGGATACACTTCAAGGATAGTTTGGTGAAAATTTGGTTAGGTTCCCATTATCGGATCTGGTCAAAATTGAGAAAGTTTGTTTTTTTAAAAACAATTATAATGTAGTAATTACAAGGAAAAACATTCTTAAAAATAGTGTTAGAAATGAAATTCTTCATCATTGCATTTCATTTCAGCGAACATTAAAAAAGAGGATGTTCTCATTTTCAACCATGTATGTTCTTGTCAGTATACCAAAATGTTAGTATGCACAAAAATAATACCTAATTAAGTAAAGTTTCACATAGGACAATCGCAATCAGTCGTTGACAACCACTACCACCACCATCACCACTCATTCATTTTAAGATCTACCCATCACTTTTTTTTTTAATATTTAAATCTGCAATCATTCACAAGACTATAAGCAGATGGCCTGAGTGTAAATGGCGTTTAGGCGACGAGGCCAGCGACTCGTCTGCCTTTTTATAGCACATCCTTCCTTTTCAGCCTTCTAGGTAAGGGTTTTAAAAGATCATTTGCTAGGACATTTGGATGGATCGAGAGAAGGTACGCGTACTTCTTTCTATGTTTTTCAATTTCAGCCTGAACTGTGGGAACATTAAGATAATCGTGGATCTCGTCGTTTTTTGAGAACCACATTATACGGGGCATTTGCTATATTACGCAGAATATTATTTTGAACTCGTTGGATGCACATGATGTTACTTTTGCTAGCAGTTCCCCATAGGGGAATTCCATAGGTCCAGATAGGTTTTAGGATGGAGTTGTAAATCAGTAGCTTATTATTAACAGATAGGACAGAGTTTCTACCCATAAGCCAATAAAGACCTCGGAACTTTTGGTAAATTTTATCGCGTTTGTTCTTAATGTGATAGGTCCAGGTGAGCCTTCTATCCAAATTAAAACCCAAGTATTTTACATGATCGCATTCTGGCAGTGTATCATCTCCAAATCTGACAGAAGGGCAGTTTTCCCTTCTCAAAGTGAACGTAATGTGGTTCGATTTTTGAGCACTAGCCTGGATGCACCACTTTCTCATCCATCTATGAGTGTCATCAAGTAGACGTTGAAGTTTGTTGCTAGCCGCTGATGGGAGATCATCACAAGCGAGGTAAGCTACATCATCGGCGTATGTCGCTATGGTGACATCTTTGTCTGTTGGCAAGTCGGATGTAAATGTGTTGTAAAGTACAGGGCAAAGTACCGAACCCTGAGGAACTACTTGGAAAAGCCTGTCTTTGAGGTAGGACTTGATAATAAGAAAGAGCGAGTGCGGAAGTTTATCTTTTATTTTGTACAGGAGTCCCTTAAGCCAAACTCGGTCGAAGGCCTGCTGAACATCAAGGAATGCCGCCGAGCAATACAATTTTATCTCAAAGCAGCGTCTGATTTCGTTATTGACTTGGTGTATTTGCTCTATTGTGGAGTGATGTTTCCGAAATCCAAACTGATGCTGAGGGATAATGTTGTATTTTGTAACGACATCAACTCTGAATCCTTATCTCAAGCGATAGATGGCATTAGTTTCCACACAATTGTCTTTTTTCGATTCAAAGTACTGGAGTGCCACCACCATGGTACCACCTACTAAAATTGAATAGGTAATTGAGTGAAAAAGAACGCGAGATATCGTTCTTTCTCGTTCAGTTATGTTTTGTATGAATGAAAAGTAGAAGATCGGCAACGCTTAATATTATTTTTATAATAGTATGTATGTGTGCGTCACAGGAAATACAGGTATGGATAAAAATCGTGAAATAAAAAAAATCCTACGTCTAAACTTTTAAAGCATCTTGATTAATTTCTTTAGGTATGGGTTTGAAATATTTTACGTCCTGTTGTTGATGTTGTTTCCGTAAATGAATCGCTGACACTTCCACCCTATATAAGTGATGTACTGGTACCCGCAGCGGAGCAGCGATCGCGGCTGGCGGGCGAGGGCGGGGGCGCGGGCGAGGGCGGCGAGGGGGAGGCGTGGCTGGACGCGGCTCAGCGCGCGCTGGACGAGGCGGCGGAGCGGCGCCTGCAACAGCTGTACCGCGACTACCAGGACGACATCAACAACTACGAGATGCTGCAGAAAGGTAAACAAACATGTGACTGTAAACGCGACGGTTGTGGGTTTGGTTCCCATTCGATTTTCATTTCCTCGTTCTGGTAACTATGTAAAACGCGGCGTTGAGTTCTGCCCCGCAACACTGTCTTAAGAATAGGGAGCGTGCATAAAATTTTAATGTCTCAAATATTTACTTATTATTTAAACCCATAAAATATTACTTGGTCAATTTAAATTTACAAATCTCGTCACCACTAGTCTAAACGAAATGCGACGTCATGAGACTCATGAGTCGAAAATTGGATTTATCGGCGTTGATATGCGTCCTGTGTTAGTAGTACTTAGAAAAATAGTTTAAACCTATTAGTCTTGTATATATTATTATAGTTATTTGTTCTTTAATGAATATAAGTTTATAGTGAAGAAAACGAATATTTTTTTTATTTTAAAACAAAATTGGATAGCTGATAAAAAAATGCAGTTATGATTAAGTCCTATTTTGCAACAAATTTTGACTTCAAGTCCTATCCGAGAACAAATTTGATAAAACATGTATATATATGTTACATTATACAGAGTATTTTATCTGCACCACTTTAAATCAAACCACAGTTTTAACTACTCTATAAAAGCCTTATTAGGATTAATTTCTATTTAATTGTATTCAATATTTTTTTTTTACCAAAAATGAGAAAGTTATTTTATTCAAACAAAATAAATAATAAAATTATCGTTGTAAAATAAAACGGCATTTTTCAAGTACGACGCATGCAGACAAACCTATCAAAGGGAAACGAAACAAGTTTTCTCTGTTTATGTTAGTCTAATTTCACTGTGGGAACTGAACTTAAATATAATTAAAAACCTTCTAATTTAGTATGTATGACATGTTACAGAGGAGGCAATCTCCAAAACGGCACGCGTGCTCGAGGAGGCGGACATCTCGGAGGAGAAGCGCGACGTCATCCACCGCGAGATCGGCAAGTTCCGCGAGAGTATGAAGGTAACATGCCCTGTCCCCGCTATCCCCCGTCCTCACTGTTCCCATGTCCCCCTGTGTCCTTTACGCTGCGACGCATGACGCCGCCTGCAATGTCACATGCATTGTGAAAAGAACAGTTAAATATAATTTTAAAATAGAATAAAAAAATAATTAATAATCTTCGATCACTTATACGCTGGATGAAGGATTACAGCCTGAAAAACGGCAAGAGAAATACGAGCACGAAAAATTTTGTGTTCTTATTCGATTTTAGTATGGTCCAACCTCACCTAACGTGCGGACGTGCCAAAATGCGTCAGTGTGCTTTATAAAATCAGTATTAAACAATTAAATACAAATATTTTGCCAATATTTGCGACCAATATTGGTTGGTCTGGACTAAAACATGCATGGAGTGGATGTATTAATTTAGATAATTGTTTTAATCTTTTTTTTCTTATAGGTTTCCTACTGACCTATTTTTCTATGCACAATGGCTATCCACTGTCGCCCAGGAAATGACTATTTAGAATATTAAAACTAAATATATATATAGCAGTGGCAGAGGATACTTCGTTCCCGATCAAGACATTTTCGTTACCCATTTTCCGCCAAATTATTGAGGTTTTGCGTGTTGAGTGGCAGAACTAAACGCCGCGTTTTTCTCGTTAGTTGTTGCAGTCTTTGCCAGAACGAGGGAGTAAAATATTAAATCGTTGATTTCTCCAGTAAAAAACGAACCCACAACCTCATTTACAGTTTCACGCTTTGCGCCACGAATGCCTCCTCGCATCGGGATCAAATGACCGCACGTGAGTAAGCCGCACCCAATTCATATTAAACTGCGTGATAGATAAGATTTTTTAAGAATACATGTTGTTTTTATCTTGTTGACAATTTCAGTAAATTTACTGAAAATAAAAGATTAATTTAAACATATTGTCAATAAAGCGACTCCTTGACTTCTATGTTCTATTTTATATCAAGGAATTTAACCCTCTGCAACTGATGGATCTTAATTTTTACAATTATACTGACGCGGTATCATTTTAAATTTTTCGATTATGATGAGAAGAAAAAGTCTTTGTTAGGTTTTGTCTATTCTTTAGAAGCATAATTTTATATTTTTATTTTTAATATTAGCATAAATATACATATGTAAATTAAATTAAAGTCTAAAATAACGGAAAATAATACAAAAACACACATCTAAAATAGAGAAAATATAACCATTTTACTGAGATGGTAGTCTAGTATCTTAATGTTGACGTGGCAGTCTCGTGGATACTTTTCTCCCTCTAAGCACCCGTGGGCTCCCTGCGACCACTTGTCACACACTATCCGACGCGTAAGCTCATTACGATAAGGCATTTCAGTGCCGCGTGCTGCCGTCTTTAAATTTGAAAATCAGTGGTAATAAGACGAACTTTATATTTCGCGGTGTCTTTGCGAAAACCACGTCAATTACAGAGGGTTAAAAACAGTTGAAAGAAAATTTTGAGGGATAGATAGATGATCTTATGTGATAAGTCTGTGTGTAATATACTGAATTGATGTTTATATTGACTGGTGCTATATTTTTAAGTCGTATTTGTATGCAATCCTTTATCTAGTGTATAATCGATCGAAGTTAATAATACTTAGCTTCACGTTGTACACCTAGTGGGGTAGTAAGAGAGAATGGTGCGCCGAACGCTAAGATCTCTGCATATTTCTTTTGCCTAGTTCACTGGAGTCAACCTCTTCATACACATATAACTCTCCTCTCCGGGGGGTCCTCATGTTTTTTACGTGATCTTCCTCTCGTGTCGTTGATGCTGTGTTTTCATAAATTAACCTCACCGCTCTCTTATCGTTCACTTTTCCGTCATAAATATTTTTTGCCATTCTTTTATCACTCATTCGATCAAATGCCCAAACCAGGTAGTACCTGCCATTCTGTGTATCTCTTCATTGCGGATTCGATCAGCTAAGCTGACTCTGCATTTCCTACGAAGAGATCGATTCTTCTCCTGTGATACCCACCTTTCGCTGCCGTATAACAGCGTCGGTGCCAATATTGCATTGTGTACAGCCAAACGTGCAGCTGTGCTGAGGTTTCGCTATCTCATTACAGTTACCGACAGCAATATGCCTTTTGGTTAACGGCCAGGAATCTTTCCGTGATCATGCGAAAGGAAAAGATCTGATTCTCACGCCCTTTTGTTTTCTCTCGCTGGGAAATGCATTTACGCAGACCGCTCATACGGAAAGCGTGCCTTACGGATGAGCGGTACTGTGGGACTCACCGATGGAACCGATCTTACCCACTAAGAGTTGCCACACCACCTGAATACGTGGCACTCCACTACTGTGCGATATCGTAGGAACTTCCTTCCACGCGCCACGGAACTGTGGAATGGCCTACCCTCGGCAACGTTTGCAGGTCGATATGACATGGGTACCCTCAAAAAGCGCGTGTATCTCCACCTCGGCGGCCGGCAACACACCTGTAGCTCCTCTGATGTTGCACGGGTTTGTGGGCGGCGGTGATCACTTACCATTAGGTGACCCGAACGCTGGTTTGCCTTGTCTTGTATAATAATAACCAAAAAAAATTTTATTTTTTCTTATAACAAAAGGAATATACTGTAGCTTGACATTTAAAACGTACGCGTAATTACAAATACGCGTCTTTTATCTATCACTCTACCTCATAATCACATTTATTGTAATTTTATAGTTTTTTTTTGTTAAAATTGTTTTCTTTAACTTAATGCACTTACGAATAATAATTGCATTATTATGCAATTTAATAGATTATTACAATTTTGAGGCCAGTTTCGGCGCAGGGACACAAAGTGTGACTGTTAATGCTGCGGTTGTGGGTTTGATTGTCATTCGAGGGAATAAATTATTTTTGTTTCATTGATTTAGTAAAAAGTGAAAGCGTGGCGTAGAATTTCTCCATTCAATGGGGGTTGAGTATCTGCCACTAAGTTCCCTCACATATCCTGCGACAGAGTATCCGGAATACAGTGTGAAATTAAAAACAAACAGCGTATGCTTATCGATGTCGGTTGCGGGTTCATATTTTTTCATATTTGAGTTACTCCTGTGTGGACTGTGCAGGAGGAGGCGGACGTGGTGGTGCGCCGCAAGCGCGACGATAAGCCCGATCGCGACAAGGACAAGGACAGGGATCGGGAGAAAGAGAGGGACAAGGACAGGGACAAAGAGTCGGAGCGCGACAGACTTCGTGAGCGGGACCGTGATAGAGAGCGCGAGCGGGATAGAGACAGGGAGCGTGATCGAGAGCGGGATAGGGATAAGGACCGCCGGCGGAGGAGTCATTCCAGGTATGTTTTGATATAATGATATATATGGGGCAAAAAGAGAAGAACCATATGTTTGTAGTCTTATTAATTTTGAAATTAAATAAAAAAACACATTGTTAATGTATTCTTTACTGTTAAAAATGTAATGGCGCGTTGTAGATAAATTAAATTAAAACTTAAAACTCTACTCTTTGCAATCAATAAGGCCTAGGATCTATCTTATACATGTAGAGGTCATCAGAAATGCGTATAATACCCATATCTTAAAACTACTTAAACTATTTTTGGTATAACTTATTATTGTGTGTGTTATTTATTTTTAATACTTAACATTTTGATTGATACCAATTATAATTAATTGAGTTCACAATACACACCTGAAAATACAAAGAAACGACATTAAAAGTTTATTTTTACAGGAGCAAGGACCGGCGTGAGGAGCGCGAGCGCGAGGAGCGTGACCGCGAGCGCGAGCGAGAGAGGGAGCGCGAGCGGGAACGCGAGAGGGAGCGGGAGAGGTATACTTTGTGGTTGTTTTACTTTGTAATAATTCTTCATCTAATACTAACATACTAGGAACTATTGCGTGTATATCATAAATACGATTGACTGGCTTAGCTTTACATTTAAATGTGTGTCCGCAGGGAGATGCGTGAGCGCGAGCGCGAGCGCGAGGCGCGTGAGAGGGAGCGCGAGCGCGAGCGAGACCGCGAGAGGTGAGTCACTACTTACACGCTAATATATGGTGCATGCAGGTGCTGCCATCTGACATCACGTACAACTCAACACTAGGTTCTACGTCATTTTAGATATTATAATAGTAGGAGACACTTTTCTCCATCGGCCACATTCCATCGGTAAAACGAGCATAGAAATTAGATTACAAAGGATACTGAAACTTTTAGGCTAAAATGTAAAGAGTTGAGATGTGGTCTAAAAAATTTGTAATTTTTTTTTCATTTTTAGAATAGCAAATAGTAATTAATTACTATATAATAGTATTACTATACTATATATAGTATAGTATACTATATAATAGTATTATTAGTACTTTAAGTATATATTACTATATAATAGTAATTAATACTTAAAGTGTTAATAGTTATTAATACTTAAATGAGAAAAATAAGTTTTAAATCCTTAACCATATAAATTCAATCATATTTTAAATGACATATGTGACAGCTGATTGACAATGACTTCGTGTCTAATGATTTTTAACGTCAATTTTGTTATTGAGAACTTGTACTTCTTGTTGAATTTTGAGAATGTCAAATACATCGAACGAGAAGATTCGTGAGGCTGAGCCAAGTATCAATTGTTCTTTCTTAATACCTAAAAACCAACAGAGACATCCTTTGGAATAGGCAACAACAACAACCTCACTTTTATCAAATCTTAATAAATAACTCAGCTCTCAGATTGCCAAAATTTATAGAATTTTCAGAGAGGGAATGATGAGCCTGAACATATTAAATTTTAATTGCTATTTTCATCTCTTTACATTCTGGGCCCAAAAATGTATGAAATCGTTTCAGTTTCCTTAATGTTTATTTGTTACGAAGTTCTCTAAAAATATTTGTTTTGCTTCTTTCTTTCTGCTTTCGTAAATTTTGCGATAAAATTTTAAGGCAATAGATAACAGAGTTTTTAACCGTTAAAATAAGAAAATTCAATTCAATTCGATGTCAAAATTTTGATTGCTGTAAAGAAAGGCCTGCCTGTAATAATTGGAACGATTGGCCGACTAATTCCACCCCAGTCTTCTACGCCCACTGACTGTTATAAAATACATTCACTCATTCAAGAAAAAATAAATATAGCTGGAAAAGATTAGTCTTAGTGGCCAGGCTGCTTTTTCACAATTTTTTATATATGAAGTTGTTAGTCTTTTTTTTTGTGTATAACAAAGAGTTTCTATGTTATGCTATTTTTATATGCACAATTAATCCTGTTGATATATATAGTTCCATATATAATTAGAACAATTCGCAAAATTAAACCTTAATATTACATGAATTTATTATTATTATTTGAGTTGTAAAATATATATTATGTATAAAAGAAAATGTTATATTAGTTATGTTATATGCGAACGCATTGGTTTTACCGTTTTCAAAGTACAATATTTTATTATTGCATGTTCCACTGTGCACTGCCGCTAATCTCAGGTGCTCGTTATCGCTCACAAGCTCGACTAGCGATAGTGCAGAGAACGCGCGTTGGCGTCGGTCGTGGAAATAAGATACGGTGAAATCTAATATGGGCAACTTAGTGTTCGCACTTCATCCTTATATTCGGACGCGCTACGAGATTAAACGTGACCTCGCGAGACTTTGTGGCGGGTTTATATGTTTTTTATGTCATGCAATTCATTTTGTTTTATTTTGTGTTATAATTTTTTGATTAATTTGATTATTTTAAATGATGTTATGTACATAATATATATGTACATAATTACAGAGAACGGGAGCGCGAGCGCGAGCGGGACCGCGACCGCGACCGGGAGCGCGAGCGGGAGAGGTCGCGAGGTCGCGGGGAAGCAGACGCGCGCCGCGACAAGGAGCTGGAGGACGAGGCGCGCGACAAGAAGCGCCTCGAGAAGAAGGCACGGGAGAAGGAGGCCGCCTACCAGGAGCGCCTGCGCGCCTGGGAGACGCGCGAGCGCCGCAAGGCCAAGGATTACGAGCGCGAGCGCGAGCGCGAGCGGTGCCGC
>JAKRZM010000049.1:0-18251 GCA_036379175.1 Heliconius cydno galanthus | reverse complement strand
AGCGCGCGGTGCAGCGCCGCTTCGCGCGACGCGCCCTCGTCCCCCGCCGCCACCGCCTTCAGCGCCACGCACGCGCCCGTGCGCGAGTGCACCAGCAGCCTGACCCTATGAGTACAAACAGACTTGAGTAAACTCAAATGGCTCTCAGATCAGAAGCCGTCATGACTCATCCCACGCTCTGGGCGTGATTTACTCGTATTTAAAAATTTTCTTGATTTCAGTTTTTAAGACATTTTAATATGTCACTTCTTTATAAGCTTCACGCTTTATCCCGCATACAGCAAAGTAGGCAGAAGCAGAGGGAACCTAGTCTTAAGACACTCCGTTCCTAATGTTCCACTTCTGTAGGCTGTGCGTGTTGAGTGGCAGATTTCCACCGCCGTGCATCGAAAAATCGAATAAAATATATATTTTTTCATTTCTTAGAGTGGGAATCGTCGTACCAACAACGCTTGTGCCCCTGCACCACGACTTTCCTCTAAGTCTCTTTTTAATATTCGAAATTTATAAATTCAATAATATACCTATACTTATAATTATAATAAAATTGTATTTGATCACTGTAAAAATCGTCACCGGGAAAATACATGACGAAACATATTATTTGGGGACATTTCAAATTTATGTAATGGAATTCAAAATAATTATTTTAAAAAAAATGTTATGCTTGTGCGTTTGCTAATCTCAGAATCGGCTTAACCAATTTAAGTGCAGTTCATTTACATCTGTCCATANTGTGTTACATTGGGAATTAAAAGGCTTTTTTATTTTTATTTTTTATTTTTATTTTATTTATTTTATACTATTGGACGCGCGCAACTTCGCCTGCATATTACTCTTTGGGGTGAATTGTAGTAAACCGTGAAACACATGTTCAATAAAATATTTTTAAGAGTGAATTTCAAATTTTATAACAATCGGTGCTAATTTAAAGGTTTCTCCATACTAACTTTCAACCCCTTATTTGCACCCTTAGGGGGTGAATTCTAAACAACCATGAAACACGTGTTCAATGAAATATTTTTAAGAGTCTGAATTTAATATTTTATACCTTCTTAGTGGGTGTCCACGTTACGAAAATAAACATCTGTCCAAATGTCACGTTTCTACACATAGCGGTTACGGTGTGCGTTCGTCTAACGTCAGTGTCAGTCCTTTTACATATAGACTAGTGGACGCGCGCAGCTTCGCTTGCGTATTTGTTCCCTTAGGGGTGAATTCTAATAAACCATGAAACATTTTTAAGTCTGAATTTAAAATTTTATAAAAATCGGTGGCGATTTAAAGATTTTTCCATACAAAGTTCCAACCCCCTTGTTTGCACCCTTAGGAAGTGAATTCTAATAAAACCATGAAACACGTGTTCAATAATTTGAGTGATTTTTAGTCTGAATTTCAAATTTTATAAAAATCGGTGCCGATTAAAATTTTTTCCCGTACAAACTTTCAACCCCTATTATTTCATACCTTTAGGGTTAAAATTTTTCAAAATCCCTTCTTAGTGGATGTCTAGATTACGAAAATAAACATGATGATGAAGAGATGAAGATGTAAAATAAATTATGATTAGGTTCGACAATATTGCCACAATTTTTTATTGAATTGGCGTGATAATGTTATTAGAACACGAAAAGAATTCGAACTATTAAACAAATAATTGTGTAGTTCTAGCGGGTGAACCAGCGGATCGCTAGTTATTTAAATAAAAATTGACCACAATATGAAAATTATTCTTCCACTATTCCATACAATCTAAAAGATATTGATAATTTCACTGAACACAGTAAACAGAACACAGAAACGTAATACCTACATAAAGAGTTAATGAAGGCACTGCCGGTGTTTTCTAACGACAGTAAGGCGGCGGCGGCGGCGGCGGCGGCGGCACTGACCGCGCGGGGTGGATAAACTTTCAAGGATGCGCTCGCCGCCGTCGCCGCTAACAATCACTTTTTTCACCAAAGTTGCACTCTTAAATCTAGTTCCGCGTTAGATCGACACATTTCGGGGCTCTGGCCTATAGGAACTTGTACGACGCTAGCTCTGAGGGGCGGCGCCTTACCACACTATACTATCCACTTTTAACTTCTTCCTGTAATTTCTCTCAATTTTACATTGAGTTTCCGCCTAGTGTCAAAACACTCCATTCTCCACTAACAGGCTGGCTCTAATGTTTGCAAGTCACAGGCATGGCACCGTTAACAACAAGAGATGACTTTATTGTAGGAAGGTAAAACCTAAAGGCAACATGTTCTTATAATATAGGCACAACATACACACTAAATTATGAACCCCGAGGTAACTTCAAATTAAATAAAATCAGATTTACTTTGCTTTATACAATTGTGAAGTTGATTCAGAGTGGGTTGGACAGCATTTATTGCAATTTGTAAATGTGCCTGTATTTAGCAGGTGCAGTATCCAGTCAATAGTATTATTTATTTTTATTAATTAAATAATTATTATATTATAACATCCATTACGGTCTGCTAAAAGTTATTTGAACAAGTAACATTGAACTTAAACTAAAACTTCTCATAAAAGATAAATAAAAAATATTAAAAAAAACAAAATCCCCCTGCTGCATAAAACTAAAACAAAATTAACATGCACAATAGTCTATTAGGATTAACAGTCGGAACCTCTTTAAATTGATTAGGTCCCGACTGTTAATCCTAATAAAGTACTGGGCTTGCTATTTATCTTTTTAGTTTCATGCAACTTTTTTAAATAATTTAGAATTTTCACTTTTTTGTTAGGATTTATTATGGTAATGATAATCATGATATTTTTGAAATCCTTGCAGCAAGCTCTTGAATTTGATACCCATATTGTGGTATTCAAAACCACCTATCTAAGAACACTTGGGCTTCTAAAACAAATCTAACAATATCTCAATTATGTAAATCCGTTCAGCAGTTCTGGAGATATGAGGTAGCCCATCCTTAGCAGTTGGCAATAAAAACTAAAAATGAAACACAACTTAGTAAACTGATGATAAATGTGCAGTTTTGTTTGTGACCTTTTTTGGTTGATTACCATAATTGTAAATTTTTTTAGATGTTTTCTTATAAAAATCAGCTTCACATTATGTCCCCAACACAGATAGGTAGGCAGAGGGAATTTTAAGTAATATAACAGTCAGTTAAGTATTATAAATCTTCTTATATATATATTACTTAAGACAGACTGTCCCATAAGGCAAATTCATATCATGATAAAGTATTATTATATAAGTGAATACAACAAAAGCATATTTATGTAAACATTCAAAGAGCAATGTTCAGTAGATTGTGTATTAGTTGTGAAAAGTGATTGTTCCCAAAGTATTGTAAATATAAGAAAATTGTAATTTTGAAAAAATTCACTACACACACTCATTTGATTCCTTAGTTATTTTAAACAAAGGCAATAATAAGTTGTTTAATATTTAAAAGATGATAAAGATAACAAGACGAAAATTGTTGACATAAAGTATCAACAAAGACACTCACTCTCCGTAGGCGCCCTCGCCGAGCACCTGCGCAACCAGCCAGCCCTCCACGAACTCTCCGCCCGCGGCCATGTCCCGCCGCCTGCAACACCGGGCACTGTCACCACGCCGCCTGCCACCCGCCGCCAGCCCGGCACGACCACGCCGTCGGCTGGACTCGGCTCATTACAGTATGACAAATCACTCTAACCCCATAGATAAATACTAATTATTCACGCTTGCCAAAGATAATCCTACTAAGCATAGTAATGACTAGCTGCAATCTTTATCTTTTCTGAAAATAATTCTAAATGGCGGAAGGCACGTGGAGTTTGGCGAACAAAGCCTCTGCCGAGCACAGCCGTCGCCCCGTCAGCCACCTCGCCCGATAACGGTAATCGCTTACCGTAAAAAATACAAGAATAATCTAATAAAGACTGAAAATTGAATGTATGCGACGAAAGAATCGAAATATTAAGTAACTAACCTTTTCAACGACTTCTACACCATTTTGCCATTTTCTTTTTCCTTCCCTCTACAATTCGTCCACCAATCGCCAACCAACCCGACCGCGCCATCGTTCCGTACGAGCTCAATCGGCTTTTTTTCGAATGAAAAGATCAATGGCTGCTTTCGTTCAGAAATTTTATATTTTAATAAATATTAAATATTAAATATTCAAACTAATATTATATAGTATATTAGATGATACTTGTAATATTTTAAATTCTAATTAAAAATATTCGAATTGATTATACATACGGTAAGATACATATAGATACATTTTAAAAAAATAAATATTTCTATATAACTATCTTCACTTTGTCAATAAGCCATAGATATTTATATTCCGCAAGTAATAGCTCTTACGGGGTGTAGGCCAACTATATACATAAATTGATATTCAACAAACTTTACATTATTACAATACCGTAATAAATATTTCCGTTTTATTTCCTTTATTTTTCCTTTTATTACTCATCAAGTGGTCAAATATCAATCATCACTTGTGCAGATGTTTAATAGTTATTACATACGACTCTTATTTTTTTATTCAGTAGTTTAAACAGAGTGCTTTTGTCAGCACCACTTTAAATAAAACCGTTCACAGTTTTAACAAGTCTATAAAAACCTAATACAATTTTTAGAAATCCCAAAAATGTAAAAGTTTTTTTTAAAACAAAATAAATAATAAAATTATCGTCGTAAAATAAAACGCCATTTGTTAAGGACGACGCACGCACACATTAACCTAATCGTAGGGACACCGTTGAACACTCCTCATTCCAAAATCGAGTCGTAGGTATTGGCGATAAAGTTCAAAGTTGTTTAACCTTTAGTATTATTTTTGTAGTAGGAAGTGTTTACGTTATTGGTAACTATCTATGCGTAACTGCGTCACACGAAATACAGGTATGGATAAACTGTTGAGGTATCTTAATTAATTTCTTTAGGTATGGTTTTCAAATATTTTACACTATATGCTGTTCCCGTATAAGGAACGCTGACGCCTCCACTCTGTATATAATGAAAAAGAGTTAAGAAAGACTAAAATAAATAGGTACAGTTGGCTTTACAACCAACAAATTTGATTTGTTAGCGTTATCAAATAAAAATAAGATACCTCACAATATCTCATAATATCATAATTATATAAAAACGCTTTTTATGACTCTATATGCGTTAAAAACATGAAGAAAATCTGATGGTTTTCATATTCACAATATAATAATTAATACTGGCACGCTCGGATCGCCATAATTAAAGAACAACAACAATAATTAATATCTTTATCAATGATATTTTTTTGGTAGGTTCTTTTAATTTTTAAGCATAGCAATAATAAATATTTTTACCGAAGTAGCGAATGAATTTAAATACATAAATTTAATTTACATTTTTCATTACTCATGAATAAAACGGCCTTTACACTATTCTAATTATAAATGTATATTTTTTATTTTCAGGAAATTATAATAAATAATTCGATTTCGTTCTGAAATTTCTTACTCACAATAACTTGCGTCACGTACATTTTTCTTTACTGTTTGTGATGTCGTTGTGTATCTGTAATCTGTATGACAGTTGGTGTACGCGGAACTAAAATACATAAATTTTTAATTAAATTAACTTGCTTGAAATTTTGATAAAATAATGGTAAAGTATACACTCAAATATTTTATATTGTTATAGATTTTTTTTAATTTACACTTTTTTCCAGGCTGGTTACTCCGAAGATCAACTTGCAGGTGAGTCATACAAAAGATATTTGTTGTTAAGATATTTATTTATTATAAATATTTACTATTAGAGTCGTCTTAAATGAAATCTTAACAGAAAGTACGGTCGTTGAGGCACCGTCGCGCAATGCCCTATGACTCACGTCAATCAACTCTCTCACTAAAAGCATTGGCTCTTACAAGCGCCCTAGTTTCCTTATATGGTTTGTATTTTAATACATTTTTACTTGAGGCCATTTACTGTGCACAGTATTGCGATATCGTCTTGTCGAGCAACATGTTTATGTACGACCCACCTACAAAGCTAAAGCTTACTTCAGTAGAAGGTAGTAAGAATATAGGTATTATATTCTTACTAAACTTAAAAAATACATATTTTATTATTTTATAGAGTTCCAGGAAGCTTTCCAGTTATTTGACTCTCGTGGAGATGGCAAAATTCATGTGGCACAAATAGGGGATGCCCTCCGTGCTTTAGGACAAAACCCAACTGAATCTGATGTTAAGAAGTGCACCTTACACCTCAAGCCTGATGAGAGAATATCATTTGAAGTGTTTCTGCCTATTTATCAGGTTATTTTAAACAAGCTATAAATATGTGATAACAAATGTTAATGTTCCAATTATACCAAATTTTATCAATATTTTTTTTAAATAATTAACTTACTTTTTTTACTAAGAGTAACTTGTATAAATATTTTCAATACCATTTGTAGGCAATTTCTAAAGCCAGAAGTGGTGATACTGCAAATGACTTTATAGAGGGCCTGCGCCATTTTGATAAGGATGGTAATGGTTTCATTTCTTCAGCTGAACTCCGCCACCTACTTTCCACTCTTGGAGAAAAACTGAGTGATGATGAGGTATTATTTGTTTTTATATTTTGATATGCATAACTACAAAGTTCACTATAGTACAATACTATATTTATTTTCTCCTTTACATTTTTATTTGATTGCCCTTGGTATAGGGAATGGGTAGTATACTGGTAATATTAAGCAAATGCAAACCAGTCTTTTCCTCATTATTGGATATCTGTCAGGGCACCCTCTGCAGGCACACTATATAATAGTGTAAGTGTATTTATTATTGTATTTGCAGGTGGAGCAGTTGTTGCAGGGACAAGAGGACTCTCAGGGGAATATCAACTATGAGAACTTTGTACACCTCATTATGCAGGGATAGATGCGCCCACCCGCAGTCCACTGTTATATAGTATTATGTCATTTTATATTTATAATTTCTTTTTTATATCACTTCAATTGATAATGCATTTATTAAAATGACTGCGATATGATGGCTCATATATGACACCATTATAATTGTGATTTAATCAAAAAGTGAAGAATATTCCGAACTCTACTTTATGTATTTGACTAACAATATTTTTATTATTTCCATTACTTTACTATAATTTAAGAGTGTATTCCAAGGTTTTTACATAATTTTAATATATTTTGTGATTTAGTTAAGTTCAGTTGTACAAACATGGTTAATAATTAATATTGTAATCCAAAATAAATTTCTAACAAATATGAATGTTTTATTTTTAACTCTAGCTTAGGTTGGTTGGTTTTACAAGGTTTATAAAAATTAGTATAAGTTTTTTAATTAAAAAATTGACATCCAAAAAATGTATAATTCAAATTAACTCCAACATCAATGTCATTCAACAGATTTTGGGCAACTTAAAAACTTGATATTTTTCCGATCATGATTTTTCCGATTATGAGATAAATTGATCAACTATTATACTTACTTTTACATCCTAAATTACGTAAAAAATATAAATTGATATTTAAAAATATATATATAAATCAGCTATTGCTAATCACGCTATTCCCGCACACAGCAGGGTAGGCAGAGGGAACCTAGTGTTAAGACACTATCCCCACTTTCCGTTACATTCTGGAGGCATTACATATTATGTTACGGAACTCAACGCCGCGCTTTGCCTCGACTCCAAAGCGAACAAATGGAAATAAATTTAAATAAATATATCACCTCGAGTGGGGATCGAACCCACAACCAGTCACACTATGTGCTACGACTGGCCTCGACTTATTGTGTGATCCATCCAGCCTACTTACAATGAAGCATATGTACATAACGAGATTATGATGTATGATTATTGGCTTTCTAGCGTTAATAAATCGGAAAGCTTATTTTATTACAAGAAGCCCGAGAAAGCAAAATATTTAAAAAAGTAATTATAAAATTTTATTCTTTGTATACAACGAACGTGGTAAAAACCCGGTCTCCCAGATATTATTTGTCAAACAAAGAAAAATATTTTGTCAATTTACCATCCATTCACGAAACCATTGTGGCGCAGCGGCACCACGCCGCTCGTGGGGTTCCCCATTTAGCCGCCGATAACGCAAAACTTGTCATACAGGAAACGCCTCGAAGCTAGAAAACTTACGAAGTATAACGCCCAAAAACGCGGTAATCTAATAAAACAGTAAAAAATATTTTTTCTGTATATTTCGTATTTTTGACTGAAATGCATAAAGGGACACTTAAAAAGAATAATAGAAAGCAAAAATATATTTTTTTAATTTCTTGTCTGTCTATATGTATGGTCACGCTATTTTCTGAAAGTAATGAACCGATTTAAGTAAAACTCACCACTTTCTTTGTTTTAACCCAGCTTAACATCTAAAGTTAATTCAAGGCATGAGTTTGCAACCTGCAAATATATAGCAATCCATATCTATACTGATACTTACTATAAATCTGTATTTGTTTGTAATTAATCTGTATTTTAAACCAACTTTCAAGACAAGGAGGTTCTCAATTAATTATTTTCGATTCGATTCATTATTTTGGATTCGATTTCGATATTGGATTATTCGATTCGATTTCGGTTTTTTTTGTAAATTGTGTGATGATTGCCATCACACTTATTTTACAAAGAATATTATTAATCCTTACCCAAATCAATAATTAAACATTTAAGGCGGTTTCTGAACGAGTAAATTAAATTATTCATTGACATTTGACTGTCAGTCAATTCTGTTTATATGAATATTGATCAATCCTAATCCATACATTGCAACCATAGATTGAAATATCAATCCATTTTTTGAGCTTAGCTTGCCAATAACCTATCGAACTACTTCATTTTCATTGGCATGCAGGTTAAAGATTGGATAGATATGTCGAACAATCCAAGATTGACGTTAACTGGAGATAGGAGATACATTATTAACATCGGGCGTATAATGAATAATGATGTAGTACAAACGGGCGAAGCCGCGGGGGGGCCGCTAGTCAATCTATTACTAGTCAATCTATAATTATTGATATATTATATAAAAAGACATGTTCCAACTCACTGAGGTAAGACGTACGCATAGCGGTAACCGCTGTGCGTACAAACGTGACATTAAGACAGATGTTTATTTTCGTAATCTGGACATCCACTAACGCCCAATGTTAATAATGTATCTCCTATCTCCAGTTAACGTCAATCTTGTATTGTCCGACATGTCTATCCAATCACTAACCTGCATGCCGTCTTCCATCTCTGTCTATTTCAATCTATGGTTGCAATTTATGGATTAGGATTGATTATTAACATTGGGCGTAAGAGGTTTTGTACATTACAAAATTTTAACCCTAAAGGGATGAAATAGAGATTGAAAATTTATATGGTTTTTTTTTAAATCGGCACCAATTTTTATATTATTTGAAATACTTAAAAATATTTTATTGAACACGTGTTTCGTGGTTTTTTAGAATTCACCCCAATGGTGGAAATAAGCAGGCGAAGCTGCGGGAGTCCGCTAGTTATTAATATATTCTAATTGATTATGAATTAGCGATGGACCGCGCGGCGTTATACGCCACCACTGCTTACACTGCGTCTGCTGTCAGAGTAAAAAAGATCATTTGAAATTTCATACGAAAAATTCTACATAGGTATATTGTATATATTTATAGGTGTATTCTCAGTTATAATTCTGCGTTGAAATAGATCTCTGGAGACAACCGACCGAAGACTGTCGACAGCGTGCGACGAGCAGGTACTGGTACTGGCAACGCCGCCCACGCTCAGGTGCTCCACCGGCAATCGTGGCATTGCATTGCATTGCATGTTGTCACTCGCGACCGCGACGACGACGCAGCAATTAGCGACGCCGAGGGAGCACCGCATTCGCGCGCGCCCCGCTGTCCGCGCAGGTCGTGATGGCACCGGAGCGAGCTGGAGCCGCGCCGGCGCTGGCGGCGCTGGCGCTGCTGGCGAGCGCGCGCGCCGCGCTGCTGCCGCTGGACACGGAGCGCCTGCACGCCAGTGTGGGTGGCTACGCGGTCATGAACTGTCACCTGGACTTCCCGTTTGGAAATGAGATACCCTATCATCTACAATGGGACAAAGATGTGAGTGTCCTCGGCCTCGAGCTACGTAGTTAGCTATTTAATTAAATCTATTATTTATATTAATTAAATTACTGTGCACCTATAATTAATACTAAATTCCTATTTCATACCTTATTTAACCAATTTAAATAACCCTTAATGTCATTTTGGTAACTCTTAGTCTGTTAGAGGCACTACGCATACGCAGATAATGTCACCCCTGATGCAAGAGACGCTATCTGCGTCTCAATTCTACTCTTACTAAATAAGCACGTTCTTTTATTTTGATCGCTAATGATACAATAATTTCTATATAATAATAATAATAAAAGGATAGAAAAGTAAAATCTGTACCTACATGAAAGATAGGTCGGTTCTGCCGTCGCGCGTCGTCGCGTCGGTGCGGCCGAAATATACAAATTATTTAAAATATCGATAACTACTGGAAGTGAGTGATAATAGCTCAAAGCTTAATGCAACTTATAGCATAGTTGTTAGTTGTCATCATGGAATAGGTACAAAGCAATTTTGGTAAAAAAATAACATAATTATAATTTTTAACAAAAAATACCGACTTCTTCAATTCTAACCGGATCTCATATTCAGAACTTAACCAACTTTCACCAAACTACCCTTAATGCACGTTCTCTCCACTTACATACTTAATGCAAATCTAACACTTCTGTGATGTTCTCGTGGACACCTGCCATTGTCATTTATTAATGTTTCAAGTACCGTTTTATAATTCTAGGTCAATCGGAAGTACCCTATGAATTTTGAATCCCTTCATAGCGTCGAAATACGCATTTTTTGCGGGCCTTATCTTTTTTCTAAATAAATATAGAAATATATTTTTATCAGGAAATCATGGGGCCGTAGATCTGAGTAGGTGTGAGTAGGTATATGGTTTGATTTTCATCCGGATATCTCCAAGCTTCATACCGGTACACGAGTGGGGATCCGACCGCTGCGCCACGACGGTCATGTTGATTATATCTACAGAGTTGTACTGTACCAATTCTTATTAAATATACCTATTTATGATATTATTTTCAGTCATCAGTTTTATTAATGTAATTATTTACGACATCACGACCTCAACAATAACATCTTTCTTTACTGTACGGGCATCACCCCTCCTATTCCCATGTAGTGATTATCATGAAGTCTAGTAATTAAACATTAACGAAATATTACCATTTCGTTTTCAAAAATATTGACGGAGTGATCCCGGGCCCGGCACAGTAGCTAGTAGAAGCAGTCATTCGGCCGGCTCACACCGGGACATTGCGTGCGGTGGCAGGTGGCAGGTGGCAGGTGACACATACCTACATATTAGGTAAGGATAGTAAGGCGGGAGATAATCAGGCTTGCGAGGCTTCTCATTGTGTATTTGAGCAGAGTAGTTTCAGAAAGCATATGTTAATAAATCGCTTATGATCCGGCTTATACTTTTGGCTAAGATTTGTCGTGGGGTCGTGTTCGTTCGTCGGTTCGATTGCGCCTTTAATACATTTTCTCAGTCGACTTCTTTGTAGTGTTGCCAGGAAACTCACAATGCCCCAATGAACGTAAATGGCGAAGGTGACAGTCAAGTAGATATATGTGCATATGTGTACCTCTTAATAGCAGAGATGATGTCCACTTGTTCCTATTCATTATGTGGTACGTACAGTGCAGGCGAGGTGCAGGTCAGATCGGGGGGGGGGGGGGGGGGGGGGGGGGGGGGGGGGGGTCGGCGCTCCCACTGCGTCGTCAGCTGTGTCGAAACACTTTTATTATGTGTCCACTTATGAATACCTACAAGCTCATTGTGGACAACTCATACACAAGTGTTACGGTAATGACATACATACATAAACTCCCGGTTGTAGTCTCACAGTCCTCGTCGATTGTTCTGTAAAGTGATAAGAGACGAAGGCTCCATTACCCGCGACCGCATTGCGGTTGTCTCGTTAACGGCGTTAACGGCGTTGTCTCTCTTCACTTCACTTCAATAATAACATCACATTTCATGAATCTATTATTGTTCAGAGTAGAAAACTTAATAATCCATATCAACTAATAAAATAAAAACAAACATTTTGTTTTGTTGAATGTCTAATTCATATAAGAAAATATAAGTACGATTTGAAGAATATTTTTTATATTGGATAGCCCATTTATCGAAGATGTTGAAAAAACTGCAGAACTCGAGAGCTTACGTGCGTGCGCTGCGTAAACGGCTAAGCGTTGAACCCTGGCCCCGGACACCACGCGTCCGCGAGTGTGTCGAGTGTAACACACATTGACTTGCTTAATTAATCAAGAAGAGAAGAAACAATGAAAGTCCATGTTTACAATTGTTCTTGCTTTGTCCGTACAGTGTTCTTTTATCCGCGGGCTTCAAGGATTCATTTGTACTCGTATGTAAGCGTCTTGAGCCTCAAGGGGAAAGGTGCTATTGTTTCATATTGCTAGCTCAGTTTATGCTATTTTTGTAACATAATTGTTTATATAGGTATCCGTATATATTATATGTAATAATACTTATCCAGTACTCCTGAGGTGGGCAAACATATAGACGAGGTGCGTGGGAGAGGGCCGACGAGTGCGTGAATTGGTCGGCTCAAGGAGGTGCCTCCGTCGCTGGTGACATTGCTACACATTAGGCGATTACGTAGCGCGGTCCGGCGGCGGCGGGCGCGGCCGATTATCCTGTTGAGTGCGGGGACGGGAGTGCGGGGGAGGCAGAGCGGGGGGGTGATCAATATTGTCTCGTGTCTAATACAATAAACGGGACTGGAACTCGCGACGTGGTATTCACTTCTGAGGTGAACATTGTTGGATCTCGTTAGCGGATGAGGAGGCTGAGCGCGCATCGCCGCCGGGAAGAGGCAGGAAGCGCTATAATTTAAATGACCTACTATTTACTAGGCATGATGGAATTATACAAATCTTCCGAACGCCTCGTCACCGCGACACTGAGCACTCCTTAAGTCGTTACTCTTTATTAATCTGTCTTGTTTTTGCATTTATGAGAATTTATTTATTTTACGTGATCAACTAAGTTATCGCTGTTTTTTTATAATACTATAATATTATTGTGATGAAATCATTACATATAAATTATTCGAAGTATTGCCCATTGCTAGCGACAACTTCTCCTATCTTTCTGGCAGAACTTGAATACCGTTGCGATAAAAGTATTCGTCATTTGAGGAAATTGACGAATTAAGTCATTTTTCGATGTCTTCATATACCTAAGCAGAACTGATGGAACAAGTAATAATTAACCGGACGAGACAATAAGTATCTGTAGAATATAGCGGCCGGGGTCTGCTTGGCCATGTCTCTCGGCATTATGGCCGTGCAGCCGTGCAGTTCTCGGCAGCAGATAACAGCCTGATTGACCAACAGTGAAATCTATGTATTTGAGATTGTTTCCATCTCCCTGGTTTGGCAAAACAAAGGTTAGATCTGATTTCGTTTCGGAATTCAGAACGATAGGGCGCCCAACCCCAAAACTACATACTACTAACTTCGGTGAATGCGGGAAAAAATAGATAATGATGTGATGTGTGTGATGCGTGTGATGATTGGTGATGGAAATGACTTGATATTACATCCTTTAAAGAAATAAATCATTACTTTTTTATCCCATTCTTTAAATCACAATAAGGAAGAGATCGTCACTCGTCAGTGCTATAAGTTGAACTATCGCAAAAATAGTTTTACTGTTGTTAACTTTGCTGTTGCATACTATGGGTACCTTCACAGAGTCACTTATAGAGTTTTCATTCCAAATTCATCATTTTATACATCAAATTTGCCTTCTTTTATTAAAATGAATCATTTTGCACTTCTGTGAGGCGAATTCGGAGTGCAAAAATGATTACCGTAAATATTAATTATCGAGCCAAAGTGCGGCGTAGCATTCCGCAACAGGAAACGCGATTACTGTTTTGTTAGTGTACAATCTCTCTTCTTCTCTTAATATTCCTCCCTGCAGTGCGTACCTACTCTGCTGTATAATATAGGTTAGGTACCTCAACAGTTACGCATAGATACCAATAAAGTAAACACTAACTACTACAGTGCGGCGGCGTCGCTGCGGTTAGGTTTATGTGTGCGCACTGCCGACGTACTGCGTCGTCCTTAACAAATGGCGTTTTATTTTACAACAATAGTTTTATTATTTATTTTGTTTGAAAAACTATTATACTACACTACATTTTTGGGAAAAAAAATAATGATAATTGTATTAGGCTTTTATAAAGAAGTTAAAACTATGGTTTAATTTGAAGTGGTGCTGACAAAAAACACTCTGTACAGTGCTGTGTACATACATCATTACATATACATTTAATATAATGGCTGCTCTGCTGCAACTAAAGGTAGATTAAATTCATCGTCGTATCTACATAGTTATCATATATATATCTATTTCAACTAAACACTACAGTTTAACGCTAATCAATTTTATTTTAATCTGTTACAGATGTGACAGTTATCGCTGATGTTAAAATAATCCTTATTATCTTGTTAGCTCCACGCTGTATCCCGCACTTCACAGGGTAGGTAGAGAGTAGTACTAATGCTGAACCAACTAGTGCTGGAGCGTAGATGAACCTCTGGAAAGGTACGCTTGAGAAATGTGGTCTTAAACTAGATGTGTCGAAGATCGAGTACCGAGTAGGAAGCCCAGACTCGAGCACTATCCCTAAAGGTCCTGAATCAGCCGTTAAGTCGAAAAAGTTCAGGTACTTTTAATCCGTCATGCACGAGTCTTGAGGCATCGATCACGATGTCTATAGCCGGATAGACGCTGCCTGGGCCAAATGGCGGGAGGTTACAGGTGTGATCTACGATCGTAGGATACAAGAGCTTCATCCGACCGGTTCTTTTATACGGCAGCGAATACTGGCCAGCACACTCAGGAGCTTTACATCACGGAAATGAAGATGCTGAGGTGGATGTGCGGCGTAACACATTCTGACCGCATACGTGCTATATTCATAAGAGGAGGTCTGGGAGTCCGTGACGTAGCAGATTGGAGAAGCTCCAAGAGCGACGCTGGGGATAGTTTGGCCACGTTACTCGCCGGCATAAGAACTATGTCAGACGCAAGTACCTTGCTATATCAGTCCCTGGAAAGACACTTCCCGGATACCAAAGGAAACGCTGTTTGGATGAAGATGCAGGATATGAGAGCCAATGGTGTATCCACGGTCGGCCGTGCAAAGTGATGTAGGAAGACAGACCATGGCAATAGCCGGGACTAATGTCAAGAAGAAGAAGTGTATGCATAATATAAGTATAGAGTCAATTGCATTTATTTTTGTTTTAATATGTTGTTAGGGTGAAACAATCTTCTCGTGGTACAGCGGCGATGGCGAGCCGCGCGTCGCCGACCGCTGGGGAGGCCGCGTGAGGCGCGCGGGCGGGCTCGGCCTGGGCGGCGGCTCCGTCAACGTGAGCGCCGTGCGCGAGACCGATGCCGGCCTCTACCGCTGCCGCGTCACCTTCCCCAACCGCACGCCGCCCACCCGCAACAACGGCACCTTCTATTATTTAGACGTCGATGGTGACAATTATTGACATTTTTAGATAAATTCACTTGAATTCCTACCATCTTCGTATTCATTTCACTTTATTGATTTATGTCGTAGGAGGAAACTTGATCGTCACTCCCCCTATGAACACTACGGTACTAGAGGGAGAGCGCGCCGAGCTCGAATGTTTGCCAAAGAGTCCAGAATGGGCCGTGCAATGGTATCGCGAGGGCGTGCCGGTGGAAGCGCTACCAGAGTTAGCGTTGAGGACAGAGATGGCGATCAATGGAAGTCTGGTTATACGCACGACCGTAAGCACTGACCTCGGAGAGTACGAGTGTCGCATCAGTGCTCTGGACGGACAAGTGCAGAGTACCACTGCCTTCTTAGATGTTCAATGTTTGTATCAGCTGTTCAAAATTATTTTATGTTTAGCCACTGTTAACCATAATATATCTTTTTTTATTAGCTTTACGCTGTATCCCGCACACAACAAGGCAGGCAGAGGGAATCTAGTGATAAGACTTAGAATAGACTAGAATTTTGGAGGCATTGCGTGTTAAGGGGCGGAACTCAACCCCGCGCTTTGTCTATGCCAATGGAAATATAAATTTAAATAAATATTTCACTTCGTCGAGTGGGGATCGAACCCGCAACCGTCGCGTTACAGTCACACCCTTGTGCACATGGGCCACGACGGCCAACAAAATAGATATGTAATAATTATATCTATTTTGTTAATTTTCAGATAAAGCTAAAATTGTTCACTCTCCAAAAGAAAGATATTTGCCATACGGGAAGGCGGCGAGTCTCGATTGCCACTTCAGTGCTAATCCACCTTTGACTAACTTACGTTGGGAGAAAGATGGGTTTTTGTTCGATCCATACAATGTTCCCGGAGTTTTTTACAGCAGAAATGGCAGTCTGCTTTTTAATAGGGTATGCATTTTTGAATATATATATTTATTAAAATATATAATGAATATTTTCAAAGACGATATTAAGTATTTTTGTACCAGGTAGACGAATCCCACGAAGGACTGTATTCATGTACTCCGTACAACTCTCTGGGTAGCGAGGGTCCGTCGGCCGGCGTGCGAGTGCGCGTGCAGCGCCCGCCCTCGCTGGCCGTGCGCCCGCAGCCGCTGTACCTGGTGCGGCTCGGAGCCACGGTCACGCTGCCGTGCTCCGCCGCTATAGAACCTCACTACGCGCTGCCGGCCACACGCTGGACTAAGGTGTTTTGCATTTTTAATGACGGTTAAGTACTCGTATATAAAACATGAAAACACTTGTAACTGATATTTGTCTTACGTAGAAAATTATTCATAACCTCGGTTACTAAAAATTAAATTAAGTCAGCTTTACTCTGTATCACAGAGTAGGCAGAGGTTCCGTTCCCCGCTTTCCTCCGAATTCTGGAGGCATTGCGTGTTGACTGGTAGGACTCAACGCCGCACTTTGCTTCGACACAAGAGCCAAGAAATGAAACTATAAATTTAAATAAATATTTCATTTCTTCGAGTGGGGATCGAACCCACAGACCGTCGATTTTACAGTCACACTTTGAGCCCCTGCACTACAACTGGCCTTAACGCTAATTTTAAATAGTAGGTACATTAATAAATTACGGTATTAGTAATTTAAAATTTAATTTTATCGAAATGATGAACAGAAGGATGGTAGCGAGTTACCAGCTGGTCGCTATTCTTTAAATGAAGGCAACTTGACGATTAGTGAAGTGTCAGAGGAAGACCGCGGCGTGTACGTGTGCTCGGTAAGGAACGAGGCGGACGAGCTGGCGGTCGAGACCGAGGTGCTCATAGAGAACGTCCCTCCCCGCGCTCCTTACAACCTCAGCGCTCTGCCTTCTTTTGAGTCTATCCGCCTGTCGTGGGTGCCTGGTAAATATTAAAATTTCTTCTCTCTCCTGTTAATGTGGTATCTTATAAAAATGACTTCCATGATCATGACTTATATGTTAAAGGGCATAATGGACTCGACGTTGAGTACAACGTGTGGTATCGAGAGCGGTTGGACAGCGAGTGGCGGACTATGAAGATTCTCTCCCGCGGCGTAACAGACGCCACAGTGATAGGGCTGCGCCCCGCCACCGAGTACGAGCTGCGGGTGCTCTCGCAGGACCACATCGGGGACGGACTGTTCAGCAAACCTATCTTTGTTCGAACTTTGGGTAAGTATAAGAACCTCTGGTGATATTTTGAGGCCTTCGTTGCCCAGTGGCATAAGATTGTAACGCGGGTTCAACCTCCACATGAGGGAATGAACTATCTCTATATATAATAAAACAGTAAAAACATTTTGTCTGTACATTTTGTATTTTTGTCTGAAATGAATAGAGGGACACTTAAACAGAATAATAGAAAGCAAAAATATATTTTTTTAATTTTTTGTCTGTCTGTCTGTATGTATGGTCACGCTAATATTCGAAAGTACTGAACCGATTTACTTAAAACTTTCTCAATTGCTTTATTTTAACTCAACTTAACATCTAGTTTGTTTCATAAAAATCGGTTTATTAAAAAAAAGTTAGCCATTTGAATGAACTCAAGGCATGAGTTTGTCTGCAAATATATATCTACTAGCGGACGCGCGCAGCTTCGCTTACGTATTTAGGGG
>JAKRZM010000047.1:335844-356534 GCA_036379175.1 Heliconius cydno galanthus | reverse complement strand
TTTTTATTTTTTATTTAATAGGCCAAAAAGCGAAGCAGCTAAAATATCACAAATACCCCAATCCGGAATGGATGCTGCAAAAGAAGCAGTTAATGAGAATATTGCCAAATTAGGGTCTATAACTGTTTGGGAAATTGTAAGTTTTAGATAAAAAAATATATTTATGTAAATGTGAAGCTAATTCACTGTTTTAAAGGCGTAAATACTCCCTAGTGGGAAGATATTCCGTTCTCCACTTTTTATCCAAATTCAAAATAAACTGGCATAACTTAATGTCTTGACAAAGAGAGAAAATGAAAATGATATATTTCTCCGAGTGGGGAATCAATTTACTACTATCATGTTGCCAGTAAGATGCACCCCACTGCACCTATGGCCTTATTTTAAGTTCAAAAGAAAAAATTGGATATCAACTATTATGTATATCGGGGCTTAGAAGACCATCTCATGGAGTATTTCAGGATTTGAACCTAAAAATAGTACTCGACATGATATAACCCTGGTTAACTAATACCAAATATGGTTGTGAGTTTTAAATAATTGAAATTTTTGTTTCCCTATTCTGGTATGAATCAGATTCCACGGCAATTGCTGAAAACCGTGAAAGGTGAAGAATGGAATGTCTTCATATAAATAGAAAGTTCTATCTTATCGTCCAAACAAACTTGTGAGATATCCAACACAAAAACTATATGCAAAAAGAAGAATATCTGTCATCCAACCTTTTCTATTTTCATTTCTCCTATTACAGTTGGTTATTTTACTTTTTACTGGCGCTATTTTATTGTTCTTCTTTCGATCACCTCAAATTTTACAAGGATGGGGTGACGCCATACAAAAATACTATAACTTGGATGATAAAAAATTGTAAGTTATTAAAAAAGTATATTATTACATAATTATATCATTATTTTTATCATTATTATATCATTATATCATAATTTTTATTATACAGTGTAAGAGACTCCGCTGCAGCAGCTTTATCTGTTTTCCTTATGTTACTCATCCCTTCTTCTTTGATATTTTTCAAAAATTTCACCGCAAAAGGTAAGAGTGTAATGTTATAACGATGGTTGTGAGTTCGATACTCTCTTTGTGGAATTATTATATTGTTAGAAATCGGAAACGGTTAACGTTTTTAAAATAAACACGATAAAAATACATACCGTCTATATGTTTCCAACGTACTCGGATTGAGGTTCCACGTAATTACAATAAGTGACATGTATCACTCAATAACAACACTACACACTAATACGTTGCAATCAGGGCTTCCGCCTACAAGCAACTGTTCCCGTTTGACACAATTCCACTGCTTTTATTGTCTTTTTTACCTCAATCTACCCACTTTTACACGAGTACGCTAACAATATAACATAATCTAGTTAAATAATTTTCCCGCTCTGGTAGACATGGAGGTGTCATGAGAAAACAAAAAAGAAAAAAATATTTTAACTTTTAATATTTTAAAATTAATTATATCTTTAATGTTTTTGCTTTTTTTCACTCTAAAATAAAATAACCCATAATTATGTCTTAATTTTTAGATTACAGTGATTTACCCAATGAAAGTGTTAAACCAGTATTGATTTGGGAGAAAATGAACGAAGTAATGCCTTACAGTTTTATGTTCCTTTTAGGTAATCACATATTTTGTTTCTATATATCTTCTTATATTATTACAATAGCTAGCAAAGAATATAAAGATATATTGGCAGAATTTAACCAAATACTGTTTACCTTCATAGGTGGTGGATTTGCTCTATCTAATGCAGCAAAAAAGGAATATACAGATTTGAATGGAAAAATAGGACTTATTTTAAAAAACCTCAAAACATTGCCAAATATATTAATTATTTTACTAATAATTATTTTCACCGTTTTCATAACAAATTTTGCATCGAACGTTGCAGTTTGCAATGTTATTGCACCTATCGCAATGCAATTGGTAAGTAATTTCTTATTGTAACATATATATAGTATTTCGTAAAGTTGTTAATTTTGTCTGTAAAATAAAATAGCTGATATTTTATAAATAAATATTAATATAATTAGTGAGGCTGTCCTGGCGCAGCAGCACAAGGATGTGACTGTAACGCGACGGTTATGGCTTCGATCCTCATCGAAGAAGTGAAATATTTATTTACGTTTATATCCATTTCTTCGCTCTGGTGTCGAGGCAAAGTGCGGCGTTGAGTTCTGCCACTCAACACGCAACGCCTCCAGAATTCGGCAGAAAGTGGGGAACGGAGTGTCTTAACACTAGGTTCTATCTACCTACCCTGCTGTGTGCAGGATACAGGCGTGAAGTTGATTTTAATTTTAATTTATAATTAATAATAGTAAATATTAATAGTAGTAAAACACTTGCCCCTGAGCACATAACCTTCACGAGCAGTTCCACTACACAACTACTCATAATATTTGATTCCTAGGCAAAAGAAATAAATCAAAACCCCTTATGGTATGACATAGCAGCAGGTCTATCATCTTCATACGCCTTGTGCCTACCTGTGGGCACACCTGGCAATTTAGTTGTTCAAAGTGCAGCTAACATACCGACATCAAAGATGGTGAGACTATCTTTCTTTTGCTAATCAGTATGACATACATTTTAGGCCATCGTGGACTAGTGGCACAAGTGTGTGCTGTAGACGACACGATTGTGGATTCGATTCGGAATGAAAGATTTAATATTTTCATTATCCTCGCTCTGGTAACGAGGCAAAGCACGACGTTGAGTTCTACTAGACACGTAATGCTTTGAAATTTCGGCTGAAAATGGGGGACAGAAGTGTCTTAATGGGAACGGCGTCTTGACACTAGGTTCCTATGTTTCCTCTGCCTACATGTCAGACTGTCAACAAAGTGACAGTGACAAAGCTTATTTCTGTATCATGGAAAGCTAACAAAGATCTAATATAGTGATTAGTCACTCCATTTTACACTTTTTCATATATAAGGTTTTTAAGGTAATTCATGCCAATATTAGCAGTGAGTGAGTTTACTAATATATTTTTCAGATAAAAGCTGGAGTTGTGCCCACAATCGCAATAATTATAATATCATGGGTTAGCATTTGTTTTTGGGCGCCTGTAGTTTGGCCAGACTTACTCATTTTACCAGATTGGACAACAGAATAAATAAAGTTATACAATATCACTACATATAAAAATAAAATACTAAAATATTTATTTCATTCCAATCCTTAAAGAAAATATAACTTATATATATATGTGATAAAACTTCATATTTGTCTACTTAATATTATGTCAACAGACATAGTATAAAAACACTGTTTATTGAAGTACTATTTATCAATTAAAATAAAAAAAAATAATCTATAATAATTTTTATTTTAGCCCACTTTATTACAATAAAGAAATTAAGTGAATCATATTCAATAAAATGACAATAAATAATATGGCACTAAAGTATAACGAACTAAATCGAGAGAGAGAGTAGTGTAACATAAAACATATTTCTTCATCAAAATCCTTAAAACACTTATTATAAATAATAAATATTAATCATTTTAAATTAAAGTTTGGAGAAAGTAAAATTAGTATGAATTTAAAAGCCCTCCGGCGGTGGCGGCGGCGGCGGTGGTGGTTCTGGTGGCGCTTCTCCGCCTCCCCCACCACCACCACCACCAGGAGCACCTTCTACAGGCGGTACTACTGTATAACTAATTATCCCCTCATTCTTCGGGTCCCATATAAACGGACCCCAATAACACAACGCCAGCCATAATATAATTGTACAAATAATTATACTGCCAATCGAATATTTAATCTGAAATAAAATAATAATTACTAGCGACCCTCCTCAATAGTCCTCCAATCACGCTGTATCCCGCACACACCGCAATAGGCAGAGGGAACATAGTGTTAACACACTCCGTTCGCCACTTTCCGCCGAAATATGGCCGCATTGCNAACGGACCCCAATAACACAACGCCAGCCATAATATAATTGTACAAATAATTATACTGCCAATCGAATATTTAATCTGAAATAAAATAATAATTACTAGCGACCCTCCTCAATAGTCCTCCAATCACGCTGTATCCCGCACACACCGCAATAGGCAGAGGGAACACAGTGTTAACACAATCCGTTCGCCACTTTCCGTCGAAATTTGGCCGCATTGCGTGTTGAGTGGTGGAACTCAACGCCGTGCTTTTGTCTCGTCGTCGGAAATATACATTTAAGTAAATATTTCGTTTAATCGAGCTGGGACCGAGTCCACAACCATCACCTACACTTAATTTCACAATTCATTTTTGATAAACTAATAGCATACAAACCATCTTTTTTATAGGAACTTTGCCAGTGTAATGACAGAAGTAGGCGGGAGTAAATAAAAACGGCGCTGCAAAACCCATAGAAGTGCCAATGCCAACTCCTACGGCACCTAAATAAACATGTTTGTCCCACGCATTGGCAACACCCGGCATAGCCTGAAATAAAATAGGAGGGAACAGAGTTAAGACACTCCGTCACCCACTTTCTGCCATATTTTCGAGGCTTTGAGTATTAGATGGCGGAACTCAATTTGTTTTGCAGAATTATCATTTGTCAAGAAAAAAAAGCTATTCATATTTATTTTATCTTAAGTAATTTTCTTCCTTTCCTAAGTGTGGAATAACAATTTTATTTTTTTTTTTAAATATACTAACCATATTGAGAACAAAAGGTAAGAGCACGCAACAGGCCGCCACTCCCGACATTATATTCGCTAAAAGCACAGATATAATACAAACAACGAGAATGGACGGGTTCCAGGACAAGTTAGTTATATGTTTCCCGTAGTCGGTGGTTACCAATTTATTTAATCCACTAACACGTATTGCTGCGTTTAAAGCGACACCACCACCTGGGAAAAAATTATGAAGCTATAAATAAAAAAAACATCAGCTACACCCTGCAGCAGGGTAGGGACCTGTGTAAAAACACTTCGTCCCCACTTTCCGCCGAATTCTGGAGGCATTGTGTGTTGAGTGGCGGAACTTAACGCCATACTTTGCCTCGACGCCAGAAAGAATAAATTAAAATATAAATTTCTTTTACAGTCAAACACCTGTGCGACTGGATAAAAAAGGTACTATAAAAATATATGTAATCTTTATATATAAAATCGAAAGGTCACTCACTCATCACGAAATTTTGCATAGGAGTTATTTATAGGACGTAGGTGCTCGCTAAGACGGGAATTTGCAATATTCGATTTCTAAGTGATTGTTTTTGGAGTTGAAAGTTTGTATGAAACTTCGTTACTACAAATGCTAGGAGTCTCAAATTTTGCATAGACGTCACTATGACGTAGTCATGGAGACAGAAATTAATAATAACATAGTTCACGCGGGTGAAACCTCGAGCGGGCCGCTAGTTACTTATAAAAAAAAAGATTATTAAAAAAACACTGTTGATATATACATACCCATCAATATAATATATCCATAATTAGTATTTTTGTCCACAAAACGCCACCACATTATCGCTGACTCTGGCTTCAAAGTCCCAAGTTCTGACTTTTCTGGCAGGAGTAATTTAGAAAAATGAAACAATTGAAGACACACATATATTGACTTTGATATCTTTTTGGACGAATACAATTTCAATTAATTATTATATACTTTGTTTAAAGCTTATATAACCCACTCATGTCTAAATAAAGTAACTGATTAATCTCAGCTTCACGCTGTATCCCGCACACAGCAGGGTAGGCAGAGGGAACCTAGTATTAAAACACTCCGTTCCCCCTTTTCTGCCGAATTCTGCAAGCATTGCTGGAGGAGCATTGGGCCGCGTGTTGAATGGAAAACTCAACGCCGCACTTTATCTCGATACCAGAGCCAAGAAATGATGAAAATAAATATAAATTTAATAAATATTTAATTTCCTCGAGTGGGAATCGAACCCACAACCAGTCGCATTTAAAGTCGCACACTTGTACCCACCCCTACGCCACGACTAGCTTCTATCTGGTTCAGTTGGCTACTATAACATAATTTTCTAAACAATTCTTTTAACAAACGTATTATACTCACTTTTGGCATTAAAATATTTAAATATAGATAAAGATCTAGGTAATATATGCAAGCCCACTACAAATATAGCTGCTACTGTGGCGTCTTTAATCCTAGAAACAATAATAACAAATGTAATAAAAGAACAAAAGAAAGAAAGAAAGAAGATAAACGTAAGAGAAGAAAAACTGATTATCCTTTATCCGAAAGTATTCTTTTTTCTTCATCGTCTCACATTAAATTAGTACTGAGTTTGAAACCAAACTTTTCACTTATATTATAAATCAGCTTCACGCTGTATCCCGTACACAGCCGGGTAGGCAGCAGGAACCTAGTGTTAAGAGACTCCGTTCCCGACTTTCCGCCGCATTTTGGAGGCAATGCGTGTTGAGTGATTGAACGCCGCGGTTTGCCTCGACACCACAGAGAAGAAATTGAAATATAAACATAAATAAATATTTCTTTTGCCCGAGTGGGGATCGAACCCCACCAGTCACGTCAACAGACACACCTTGTGCCCCTGCGCCACAAATATGTTAAACAGAATATAAAAAAAAAAAAAACAAAAACATTCCGCTATAAAAAATCTAAACACTTACAATGGAACCTCCGGCACAACGGTTCTAAATGACGACCATCCCATGTTTAACCAAATACACCACCGGAATAAACAAAGAGCTAAGAATAGCAAGTAAAATAATATACAAATCTGTAATATATAAATTATTAATTAGTAAATAGATACAAAAATCCAAGAAGAGATACATTTCTTTATGTCAAATAAAACCATCTTCTTCACACTCTGGTTCTCATTTTTTTTTTAACTTAATACTAATTCGATAGAATATTTTTAGGTTCTTTGCAGGGTCGAACCTGGGAACTTAGTGTTGAGATACTAATATTCTCCAATTTTTGCCGGACTCTGGAGGCATTGAGTGTTGAATGACGGAACTTAACGCCGCGCTTTGTCCTCGTTACCAAAGAAAGGGAAGTAAAAATATTAAATATTTGATGTCCTCGAATGGAAATCAGATCCAAGACTGGCTTCAATAATTTTATTTTAAAAAAATAAATCAAGAAAAATAATAATTCATATTACATTCTCATATGCTTTATGCGGTGGTAGAGCACTTCGGTGTTTTAATAATAAATTTCTCATTTCGGCCATACTGCTTCCACCCATTGGCTTACCAATGACCCTGTAAAATGTTTTAATATATTTTTAGACTTTATTCATAAAACTATTTTTTATCATGAATAATAAATAGTACATATTGGTTTTATAACAAGTAAATAAAAAAATCAGCTCCACGCTGTATCCCGCATGTAGTAGGATAGGCAGAGGGAGCCTAGTGTTGAGACACTCCGTTCTCCATTTTTTGCCGAATTTGTCAGATTTCTGTGCCGTTCTTTAATGCCAGTGCGTTTTTTAAAATAATAATGTTGTTTTTAAATAATAATTCATTTGTCAGTGTTGGAATAGAACCCATAACCGTCGCATTACAATCCCACCCTTTTGCCTCTGCGCCACAACGGTCTAATGGTTTAATAATTTAGCTACATTTTTAACACAAACTACAACTAAATATATAACCTTGTACTCACCAATTTATAAGAAGCATATGATATAAGAAATTGAAAATAAACATGGCAAACGCTACGGGAAACGCAAAGCACGTGTACTGCAAGTAATTAAATAGATCCGGATACTCAGAATCTTTACCAGGATGCCTATTGTGGAAAATAAGAATATATCAATATTTTTTGTACATAAATTAAACAATAAAATAAAAAATAATATAAATGTAATTCAAAATTAAATTACATCAGGCATAATAGGCAGAGGGACCCTACAACCTTCGCGTTATAGTCTCACCATAGCGCCCTATGCCATGACGGCCTCAATAATAATATAAATTTATTTATTGATTATACTCCATTTTTTTTATTTTATAACGAAATATAATAAAAAAAAAATTGTAAAACATACGTGCACCAAATAGCTCGCATGGCTATAGTCGTCAATGCTGCATGCAATATAGCAGTGCTACCTGTGGAAGAAGTACATGTAAGTTTATTTACACCCCCCACTCTATTTTATCACAGATTTCCTAACCCAAAGGTTGTCTGGTAGAAATCGCTGATTAGCGATAAGGCCGCCTTTTGTGTCTCAATTGTTATATTTTTGTCGTTTCTATACTCTTCTTTTCTTTTTCTTAATGTGTAATTGTGCACAATAAAGTGTAAATAAATAAATATATTTAAGATAGCAAAAGAAAATTAATATATATAAAACTTTTAAAAAACTGAAAGACTGTATAGCTAATACTGCTAACTCTAGCTACCTAGTTTAGTTTAGAGGCCAGTCTGTTAACTTAAATAATATCAGCTTTAAGATATATTTCGCATATAGCAGAGGAGGCAGAAGAAACCTAATGTTAGGACATTCCGTTCCTCCAAATTGTTTTTTCGAGGCAATTGCCGTTGAGTAGCGTAACTCAAGGCCAGGCTTTTGCCTTGGTGCCAGAGCAAAGAAAAGAACATATTAATAAATAATAATTTAATCCCCCCGAGTACATAGCTGTCACGTTACAGTCTCACCCTAGTGCTCCTGCGAAACTCAAAGATCGATAAAAGTCGGCCTTTTAAAATAATATATAAATTAAATAAATAAATAAAAAAAATATCTATTATATATAAATAATGAAAATAATGTCTTTATATATATTTATATCTATATAAATAAATATTACCAATTGATGACGCAACTTGTATTGAATTTAATACAATGTACCGCATTTCATCATAGTCGGGTTCAGTTTGCCTATACCTGGCCGTGTTTGTCTAAAACATAAAAGTATTAAAATAAATAAATAAACATTAAGAACACTAAAAATAATATAAAAAAGAAAAATTTATTAAAAAAAATACTACAATATGAGGCCAGTCGAGGCTCGATCCCCAACCGAGGAAAAAAATATTTATTTAAATTTATATTTTCATTTATTCGAATCGCGGCGACAAGTTCCACCACTCAAAGCGAAATGCCTACAGTATTCGACGGAAAGTGGAGAACAGAATATCTTAACACTAGGTCCCCTCTGCTTTTCCTGTTATATGCGGGATACAGCGTGAAGCTTTTTTTTGGGCCAATTTAAGATAATATGCTTGTTATTTTAACAATATTTACCTGCAAATTAATGTAACTTGGAGTCAAAAATTGCATTATAGTTGACGTCACTATTAGTCTGTTAGAAAACATAGACAAAAAGAACGCAGCAGTATTGGCTTTAAATATTATTCTGAAAACAAGCAATAAGATAAGGTAAAATAAAGTGGGAATTAAATAACTTCAAAAATATACGGATGCCACTTTTACAATCTAATGTTAAAGAAACAGCTTCACGGGCGACGGTTTCGATACCCACGCTCGCTCTGGCACCAAGTCAAGGCGGCGTTGAATTCCGTGAGTCAACACTACCTTAAGTTTTTTAATAAAATAATACTTTACTTTAAATTTCTGACCTTTTAGCAGAGAATTGACAACTGTCACCAGAACACAGGAACCACAAGACGAGTCGACGGTCAACCCCACAACTGTTCATTAGTAAATGTACCATTCCAGCTAGAATAAGCAAGCCTATGTTTTCCTGAAAAAAATTACATTTATATAATGAATTTGACAGTTTTAGTTTGGTCTTATATTACCATATTTCATAAATATCAATAATATAAAAGATCTATTGAAATACATATAGTAAATAATAATTGTCGAGGCAAAACGCGGCGTTGAGTTCTGCCACTCAACACGCAATGCCTCTAGAATNCGATTTTTATCCATACCTGTATTTCGTGTCACGCACACATACGTATGCGACGTTGCCACTTTGACAGGTAAGTGTGTGCGTGCCTATGTTTTACTTTACAAATGGCGTTTTATTTTAAAACGATAATTTTATTATTTATTTTGTTTGGAAAAAAAACTTTTTCATTTTTGAGAATTATTTTTTTTCCGAATTATTTTAGGCTTTTATAGAGTAGTTAAAACTGTGGTTTCATTTAAAGTGGCGCTGACAATTCCACCCTGTATAAATTTTTTAATAAAATAATAATTTAGTTTAAACTTCTGACCTTTTAGCAGAAAATTGACAACTGTCACCAGAACACAGGAACCACAAGACGAGTCGACGGTCAACCCCACAACTGTTCATTAGTAAATGGACCATTCCAGCTAGAATAAGCAAGCCTATGTTTTCCTGAAAAAAAAAAATGTATATTATGAATTTGACCTTTTTAGTTTGGTCTTATATTAGCATATTTCAAAAATATCAATATAAAAGATCTATTGAAATACATGGCAGAAAGTGGGGAACGGAGTGTCTTAACACTAGGTTCCCTCTGCCTACCCTGCTGTGTGCGGGATACAGCGTGAAGCTGATTTAATTTAATTTAATTTTTATATGTTTAACTTTTAATGTCGCACTTCAAATATTTTACAAATTACTGTATATATAAATATATAAGTAACTTACGTTAAAATAACATTTGCAAACATCTACAGTCGACATGACACCGGCCATAGGCAGCAGGAACATTGGTATGAATCCTGTCACCGGGATGTTCACTGGTTGCAGAAGAAAAAACCAGAACATCCACATCCACATACATCTTGCAGTAATATCGTGCTAAAAAGCATATTAATTAAGAAGGATTATATTTGATTTTTCTTAATTAAAATAACTAAATAATTTGAGTGTAACGCGACGGTTGTGAGTTCGATTCCCATTCAAGAGAATGAATTATAATTTATTTTCTATATATTTTCACATCTTCGCTCTGGCAACAAGGCAAGGGTGCGCCCTTTAAGTTCTGCCACTCAACACAGAAAGACTCGAATTCGGACGAAAAGCATAGAAAATAGTGTTTTCATGCTGATTTCTCTCTGTCTACTAAGCCATTTGGTTATAATATATAGGATAAAGCGTGAAGCTAACTAAAATCTGTGCGCTTTGTCTTGCTAGAGCGGGAATTCCAGAATTCGGCGGAAAGTGGGGAACTGTAGTGTCTCAATGGGAACGGAGTGTGTTAACACTATTTTAGGTTTAGGTTCCCACATTGCCTACTCTTATAATAATTTTGCAGGATAGAGCGTGAAGCTGATTAAATAGCTATTCTGAATTTCATACAGGTTAACTCACTTTTCCTTTCTGCGGTTGCCATGATAGCAGAGCTATCGGTACTATGAATCCAAGTAGTCCTCTAAAATGTACTAGGCCAATATTTTTTAACCTCGGTACTATACCTTTCACGGGTGTACGAGGATCCTTTCTCCTACTATAGTGACAAATTAATCATTAATAATAGATTAATTATATTATAATTATTAAATTATATTAATTATTATAATTTTATAATAATAAAGAACTTATATATAAATTTATTTTAATTTTAAATCATATAAAATACTTACAATAGTGATGCTAATCTGAAATAAATGAATAATTGTTAAATTAATAATTTATTCATATGTACATTAAGATATCAAAAAAATAGAATATGGCATAAAGATTGGATTTTCAGTTAAGTACTAGAACATTCTTAAATATTGTAAAAAATTATGAGTTAAAAAAATCTAAAAAATTATATTTAATAATACTTACGCCCCCATTTTTGCTTGACATTGAATATATATTTCATATATTTGTCAAAATGACTTATCAGTACGCATTTTAGCTTTATATTTGTTTTAATGTTTAAATATAGAAACAATCTTTTTGAGTTTAAGGTTTTATATTGAGAGTATATTAAATTACTAAGCCTTTGTATACTTTTAATAATGAAAACAATTCTTTATGATTTATTTAATTTTTCTTATTAAATTTTTTTATAAGTTTACAAGTCCCATAAATCGGGGGGGACAGTGCATAAATTAATAATAAATAACAAAATAATCTTACGATATAATAAAGTGATTTCAAATGAGAAACAATTTACACAAATGGCAGTGTTTATTCAAGGAAATGTAACAGTCAAAAATTTCCATGACACAAAAGTCACATAAGTTCATAAATTCAAAAATCACTCCTGCACCTTTGATTTTCACGTTTACTTTGCATTTACTGCAAATTTAGTTATTTCAAATATGTTAAATAACGTGACGTTGTTATCACTTATCGATATGCTTCTGGGGGGATCCATGTCTTCATGAATCAGACGGGTGTGGTCCTTCTGTAAGGATCAGTGCCCACAGCTCGGTCATGCCGAGGCGGCTTATCTTCGATCACAGTTCTTGCTCCAGCTCCAAACGTCACCATTTCCTCTTCACGTGACGGTGGAGGCTCAACTGCTGAAGTATCTAAAAACCTGCCGCTGGCCACCGAAGCCTGAGATTGAAATATAGATGCACTTCTAAGACCGCTTAATGTGTTCGCACTTTGAGGAACTTCTTTAAATTCTTCAAAATAATTATCGCAAGCCGTAGGTCTAGGAGCAGCTGGAAAACCGTAAAGTGTTGATGATGATAAATCTTTAAGCGATGCCGAGCTTAAATTTATTCTTCTGTTTTTATGTATCGAGCAATGCGGTAGCTCGTCTTCATCAAACACAAACCGCCTCCTTTCCCTTGGAGTAGCTGCGGACGATCCGGTTGGGGGATAAGTATCTCTTTTCATCATTCGCCTTTCTAAAAGCGTTGAGTCTCTTTCTCGAAAATCTGAAATGGCATATTCGCGATCCCACGCGCGACAATCAGCTTTGGCTTTGTCCGACAATTCCGTGATCCAGTCTTTTTGATACCATTGTAGAAATAGGAATATTGCTGAAGTGCCAGCCAGCTCGGCGGCCACGAAACCGCTTATATATAAACCAAATGAGTAGCCGTAACTGTACGACATTCTAGGCGTATCAAAAAACGACATGTAGCGTAGCTTGTGGCCCACTTGAGACTTGAACACAGATATGTACATAACGATGCCTGTTAGCATTATAAGACCTGAAATAAAAAAAAAACAAATTGTAAGTTTATAAATATATTTTCTTGAAACAATAGGAAAATGTGAGATAATTTACATTCAGCCATAATATATTGAAAATTGAGAGAGATTCTAAAATTATAAAAAAATACTAACCTGATATTATAAAGAGAACACCAGCTATGAATGTACAAATTCTTCTTCCTTTAACGCAGTGGCCAAGAACGCAGCACAATGCACCTACAGCTTGTGTGATAACAGCCAACAATAACGGGGCAGCTGATCTCGTCACAACATCTGAAAAGTTACATAATTTGGGATATGTAGGTAAATTATATTTTTTTACAGCACGCTGTATCACGCACCTATGTGCTCTTCTTCCCCTCCTATGAGGGGAAGAAGAGGGAACCTTGTCCTAGACCGTGGCGGCGAACAAAATGGAAATATTAATATTTTATTTCCACGAGTAGGAATCGAACCCACAACGTCTAACAGTTACAGTCACATCTTGTGCCCCTGAAGAATTGATAAGTATAGTAAATATCCTATTTCATCATGAATATCATGAATACTTACAGGGTATTGCATTTGTGGAGTCGCTGAGGTCGGGCGAATGTTGTGACAGCGGGAAATAGGGTATATCCAAGCATCGATACACTGCGCTGCCAGCTGAAAATTTAAGTGTTATTTTTTAATTTTCAACTTTGAAGGTTATGTATTATCTTTATTTCCACTTCATGTAAAATAAAGATAGCTTTTACTGTGTAAATTTCATTTTAATAAAATATATTTTATTTATTTTAGTACCTCGTAATTTTGTTACTCGTTACCAATTACCTTTACCGTTTTACCATTAAATGGGAATCAAACTAACAACCTACCGTCGTGGGTTCGAACCCCACTCGAGGAACAGACATATTTATTTACGTTTATATTTCCATTACTCCGCTCTGGTTTCGAGGCAAAGCTCGGCGTTGAGTTCTGACTCTCAGCATCTAATGCCTCCAGAATTCTGCAGAAAGTGGGGAACGGAGTGTCTTAACACTAGGTTTCCTCTGCCTACCCTGCCGTGTGTGGGATACAGGATGTAGCTGATTTATTTTTTTCAAGTACCATACCCTAAATATCGGAAACTACTGCGCCACCAAGGCTAACAAGGTTTTGGAAAACTAAATAACAATATAATTTAAATAGTTACTAAAAACCAGCACAAAATAATACTAAAATATATCAAAATATGAAATGAAATACTCAAAAGTTAACAACAAAGCGAGTTTTAATGAGAGAAATGGATCAGCTAGAAACGTCAGGGCGGCGGACGCGACGTACTACCCACTACTGCCTATATATGACAGTAACGCATGGAGGCGCCTGGCACAATGGGGCTCCCGTCGCGGGGACCGAACGTATTGTGATGGTGACGGCCGGAAGTCGGGCTGTGCCTTTGTCATACTTTACTGTTGTTTTTATACTTATAATAACCATATTTACACGTTTTTTGTTGAATTTTTAATATGTTTTTGTTGTTAGAGGTGAAATATGTACTATTTTGTCGTTGTTTTGTTAGTTATGAATTATTTTTAACTAACGAAATAACTGAACTGAACTGAACTGGTTCTTTGTTTGACTCGTATTTATATTTTGTATATTTAAGCTCGCTTTGCTTCTTCAGTAATTTGATTTAGATAATTATTTTTTTATCAGATAGTCCATATTGCAGAAATGGACTAATATAAATAACTAGCGGACGCGCGCAGCTTCGCTTGCTTATTTTTATTAAATTAATTATTAAATACTTTTAAAAATCTATATTTCAAATTTTATAAAAATCGGTGCCGATTAAAATTTTTTTCCATAGAAACTTTTAACCCCTATTTCACCCCTTCAGGGTTAAAATTTTTCAAAATCCCTTAGTGGATGTCCAGATTACGAAATTAAACATCTGTTCAAATTTCACGCTTCTGCCATCAGCGGTTACGGCTGTGCGTGCGTCTTACCTTAGTCGGTGAGGACAAGTCCTTTTATATATATAGATTATTTACAAATAAAAATTATAACATATTAAAGTATTTCAATATGACGATTCTAAGCTCACATTGGTTTAAATCGAATTTCAAGGAAGGCCAAATGAATTGACTTTACATTCTATCAAAAACGTTAAAAAATACAAGTATCAAATAAACATAATTTCTATGGACATCAAATAAATAAAAGTATAATATGAAATATTAAAACCACTTCTAATTATCTTATTTGAAAAGAAATAAAAATAAATAACTTACGTTCAGTATGGCATATCCGCCAAAGTCCCGAAACAGTGTGCTTGGCAACGATCTCGTACTTCCCAGTTCCGTTCACAGAGGGATTTAGCATATTTTCCTGGGTGTGCAACCAGTTATTTGTGGTGACTGCTATAATGATGGCGACGACCGCGGTGCCAGCGGACAGCGGCGTGAGCAGCCATAAACACGCGACTGACGAGTCGATTTGTGCTACGAGTGTCGGTGAGGGAGGTGTGGGTCTGGAATTCAAATAATACTTATTTTAATAAATACATTATATTTTGTCCTTTGAATAGTATTGGTTGAGTTTAAGATATGTATGAAATAAGAGAACGGAGAGTCTTTACACAAGGTTCCTCTCTCCTTACGCTGCTTAGTGAAACAGTGTGAGATTAAGGAAAAAACATATATTATTGCATTAATTAATATGACTAAATAGATAATTTAGGATATACCTGGGCGGGCGGCGGCTAGCGATGGCGCCACTAAGCGTAGGAGCGGGCTGCGCACGCGCACCACGCGGGAGCGACGCATGCACGCATTGCGCGCCGCCGCCCCACATGCCTTCCCTACGCTTCACTGAAAATAGACATAATATATTTGAATAATTAGATAAATTATTTATTTTTTAACCAAAATTGTTTATTAATAAACAGAAATATTCATTAACATTATATTAAGATAATAAAAACAATAAAAATAAGTATTATACGGAAGTAAGTGAACATTGTGATACTAATGGGATAGGCAAGTACATTTTATTTCCAAGACCCATTTTCCATATTCTATAGGTCCTGATTCGAATATATTAAATAAATGGTTATAACAATAAATGGTTATATTTTGTTATTTTTTATTAATAATTTATACAATTCTTCCAAATAAATAAATTTAAATGCCTCAAAAAAGCCTCAAACACTAATGGTAAATTAGAACAATTTTAAAATAATATTATTACTGTATTGCTTTGCATTTTAATAAACACAGCATAAAATCTACTATAACAAGAAACGCGGTTGTTTCTCATATTAATCCATGAATATTTAAATAAATATGAATATGGATTTCACTTTAATAAATATTAGTATACATAGGTTATTAGCTGCGGTCGGTAGTACACTATAGTATATTGTAATAACTGAAATTACTTATTTAGTACTAACGTTTTATTTACTTGTTTTAACTCTCTCATAATTATTACATACAGGCCGTTGTGGCGCAGGGACAGAATGGTGTGCCTGTAACGAGATGGTTTTGAGTTCAATTTCCACTCGGTGTAACGAAATATTATTAATTAATATTTTCATTTATTAGCCTTGGTACCAAGGTAAAAAGCGCGGTGTTAAGATCCGCCACTCAACACGCAGTGCCTCGAAAATTCATCTAAAAGTGGGAAACGGAGTGTCTTAACACTAGGCTCCCTCCGCCTACCCTGCTGTATGCGGGATACAGCGTGAAGGTGAAAAAAGTATTACATAGATTAATGCCTAGTACAGTTTATTAAGAAGAATTCGCTATCAATACTTTTACAAATTGAACACATTTTCTACATCTTAATTATATAAATTTAAAAATTTAATTAATTTAACTAGCGTTGCCAACATTAAGAAATAAGATATCATACTCCTTTCGCTTTGCTGTAATGAACAAGAAAAATATAATTTACTGAAAATATAAGGCAAGTTGACAAATATGGTTATATTATTTTGAGATAGTTTCGTAGACTTAAAGAAATTAGTGAAAAGAATGTTTATTTTTTATTATATCAAAGTTCCACAAATAAATATTTATTCTGTGCTTATAATGAAAAAGGCCATCCATTTCGAAACTTAATTCATTGCTCGTACAAAATTCAGTTGCTTTGGTATAAAAGTCAACTCTGTCCACAAAATTTCCTCAATGAATTGTATATATTTACCGAGCTATATTTGTTCTCATTGCACAGTTTGGAACTTCCAAGAAAATTACCCATTTCGTCCTTCTCGAGAGACTTGAGGTAGAAATGATAGAAGATAAATGTTCTTACGATAAATAGAAAGAAATTACATTCTCTTTATAATTATATATTATTTCAACTTCACGCTGTATGTAGTGTTGAGTGGCGGACTCAACGCCGTATTTTTGCAATGGTAATAGAATGAAAAAATCAAAATATTAATAAATAATAGTTCATTACTCCGTTCGGAAATCGAACCTATAACCGTCGTGTCATAGTCACTCAGTAAATAATTTCAATTTCCCACGGCAGGAAACTGAACTTACTACCATTACATTTACAGTTAAATACATAACTACTAACTACGAAACGAGGTCGTCAAAAAACAGAAAAAATAAAAATAAAACAACTTTTTCAATATAAAACAAAAAATACAATTTTTTATGCTATTTCTGAAATATTATTTATTCTTTGATTCTACTTCGTGTGGGTAAGATAAACGGCATATTGCTATCTCCCGGGACCTGGTGACCGTCGAAACTCCAAATTTATGACTTTCTCGTGATTTAATCTTTGTTCTTGTGTGCTGTTCACTGTGTCCCACATAATATATTTCAAATTAAGATGGCATAAATCAAATTTACTTAGTGAATGTTATATTATATGAATTAAAAATTTCTGAAGAAGTTTATTATTCTACATTTTTACTGGTTAATTTTAATTATAAGTAAATAAACTTATCTACTTATATTATTAAAATTACTTAAAATAAACGTATAAAAATTTGAACATAGTGGGATTTGAACCCGCACTTCTTTTAAACTGTCCAAGCACTTTGACCATCTTATTCATTTACAATTTATTTATGTCGATGTGACAGATATGCTAAATATCTGTAAATTTTCGTAACCCCAAAAAAATTTCTTATAATATAGAAAATCTTGTAAAAAGTATTATCTCAAAAATATTTTTTATATTTAAAACAACAAGCAACAATATTTAGGTCAAAATCACTTCAAAAACACCTTCTATCTTCCAAGTAACCCAAAAAGAGATAAGTGAAAGACCAATCTGTTTCAAGCCTAAGCATAACGAGCTACCGTCTGTGTTGGGTGGCGTATCTTAATAATTGCTTTGTTAATCAAACCCGTACCTAAACCCGCAATCTACGGGATACGGGTTTCACTTTTACTAATGATCGTAATCATGTTCTCGGTTTTGGTAATAAGTGTGCGTATGTTAGGTGATTTTTTTTATGTTACTTATTGTATCTCAGTTGATACTTTTATTAATAGTTTAAAGTTTATAAAATTCTGATATCAAGACATGCGCCAGCGTGAACAGCCAAGTTTAAAGCTGTAAATGGGCAATGATATTACTTGAATCATTTGAAGCTAATTTTGAACCTATCATTACTCATATGCCTATTAGTTTATTTGCATAAACTTTAGCATATCTATTAATATCCTCTAGCTTGTGGCATATATAAAATACTGACATAATAGACTAAGATTACTGATATTTCTTTCAACGTGACATTGGCGAAGTGTTTAGTGCTGAATTGGCACGCTCGGAATGCCATAAATAAAGAACAACAACAACTGATATTTCTAAGTAACTTGACGATTCAAATGTGCTTTGTGCTTAAAGGCCTAATTGAAAATAGAAAATTTTGTTTTTTTAAGCTACTTCTTTGTACAAATCATTATTAATAGTTTGCTGTAATTTTCTTTATAAATAAATACAAAATAAATAATTATATACATATTGTAGTCACATCTATGCTTGCTTTAAGTAAAAAATTACAAAAAATAAAACAAAAAGAAACTCAAAGTTCCCGATATTAAGCTGGTTTCGAACAAACAAGTCGAAATTAGCATTTCAGTTAAAATTCTCGGGACGAGTTGAGAGAGTCAACAAATTTATTATTGATTCGAAATAAAATGGCGAGAGAGCAATGTCTGTGACAGGTAAATATTTGATTTGTCCCAAAACATTTTCCTGGTTTCAATTCGACATGAGAATTTCTTATCGCTTTCCCTACTTTTTTGCTAACTGATACAATGCTTTAAAAGCTTCCCGGGGAGTGTGTAAAGTCATATTTTCATTCTTTATATTTTCAGTGTACTCTTACATACATATTTATGTTTATATTATGCTCGCACTACTGAAACACTTCCGTTACTCTCATATTTTACTGCTTTTATAAATGTGCTTAGAGCTTCAGTTATGTTTATATAAAAGTTTTTGTTTCTTTTATTTAATTATCATTTTAAATGTATTGTTAAGAAATCACACATGAGATAGTCTAGTGTTAAGATATTCCGTTCCCCATTTTCGGCTGAGTTCTGGATGCATCGCATATTAAGTGGCGGAACCCAACGCTGCGGTTCACCTCGACACCAGAGCAAAGAAATTTAAAGGAAATGAAAATATTAAATATTTTGTTCCCCTGAGTGGGAATCGAACTCACAATTGGCGCACGCCCCTTTTAATTTAATAACATAAAGTTAATTTTGACCTCGGTTGATATAAAAAGAAAGAATTTCAGATATACTATATGCTGTGAAGTAGAACCCAACGAAGCATTTTGCTTCGCCAGACTGGAAAAGTGATAATAATTTCAAATTAGAAGCCATCGTTGAGCTCGCTATTGGCAATATAATATATTTATATTTTTCTAATTATATTAATGTTAAGCTATTATTCTTTTTCTAAATCATGATTTTTAGTGTTAAGAAAGAAAATATTATCCCCAACGAATCCCTTAATCCACATACAAGTAATACATACTAAAAAAAAGATTCAAGCAAAACTAAAATTGTATTATGTAAAATACTTAAAACTTCCAAAGCATAATATAACAATAAAATGGATATTTTCGCAAATTTTCTCGCTGATAAGGATAAAGAAAATCCTAATAGCTGAGCGCATTATCTTTTATGCTTTTAATCTGGTCTTTGTATTACTAAGGAAGTCGATGCGCACGGGTGGAACTAACATTCACATTAACCTAGTTGCCTTCAATCCTAATATTTTCGGTCCTTTTAGTATAAAATAATCGCGCTTCCACTTCGTAGATGAAGTAAATATGGTCGTTAGCTCTGGCTGTTACTGTTAATTGACGCACTTCGTCACTATGGGAGTACTTACAATAACTTTTATTTCTTTTGTTTTCACGTATTACCTTTATTATTATTATTTTAGCTTTCACAAAAAAGCATAATCACAATCGAACCAGCAGTTAAAAAGCGCATCAAATAGAAAGCTTTCTCTGGTTTCTGATCGGATAAAAGTATATAAGCTTTATCAAATTCTTATATAAACAACATTGACACGGTTATCTTAGCTACGAAATGACTGTGTATAGTGCAGTATCAAGAAAATTTGTTTTGCACACCCAAATTTGAGATCCATCCATCCATCCATCAGCCTTTCAACGTCTACTGCTGGACATAGGCCTTCCCTA
>JAKRZM010000047.1:263805-334683 GCA_036379175.1 Heliconius cydno galanthus | reverse complement strand
AGTTTTCTTTCGCTTTTGCTTGATGGGGAAAAGACATGTAAGACAAGGATTTTCTATTTGAACTAATTATAAATGTAAAATAGGATTATTATATGACACAACTAACGCTAAAGGCACATCCTGACCTATAAACTTTTGTCACAACGGTTAAAATTAAATTCATATATCTAATGGGTAAGATGACATACAAAACGTGAGTATCAGATGGCATACTATGTCATCTTACCCTTATAAACAGAATTGATGTATTTTTTTTGCTTTACCTACAAAATGCCTCGTAATTATAAACAAACATCAACGCGAAAATATTGGTCACAAGAAGACATGGATAAGGCTACTAGAGTAAGGGCATTCAATAGCCTCAAGTGACGAAGCTTATTTCCCTTTTGGAAAAGGAAGTGACTGATAACGGAATCCAGCCTCATAGAATTTGCAACATGTATGAATCTGGACTTAATACTGTTTAAAAGCCCCGCAGAAAAGAAGAAACTATTTAAGTATTTGTGAACTATGCTCGTAAAATAATGATGCTATTTTTATACCACATACGTTTAAATAGTAAGATGACCTACTATGTCATTTTATCCTGTATATATATCGTCTTACACTTGTCGACCTAAGTGCGATTTATGTTTGTTTTTAATTTTATATTACTTTGATTGTTCTGAAACTAAAATAATTTCGTTGATTATGATATATATATACTTAATAGTATACGCAATATGCTGTTCTCAGATCACTTTATTTATTTGAAATATTTGTCTTGAAACAAAAAGTATGTCATCTTAAGCACAATTCCCCTATATGTCTTAATTTCATGTATATTTATTAATTTCATTCTGTATATGTATATATAGAATGAAATTAATTAAGCATATGAAAACATTTGCAAAATAATACTACAATTATAAAAACATGATATTATGTACCTACTTCAACTTGGAATCCACATACGACCGTATAATTGCATATTTTTATTTTAGGATTCCATACCTCAAACGGTAAAGACGGAACCCATATTACTTATTAATATTAAATATTCAAGTATATCAGGAATCATGACAATAAAATATTAAGTTTCTTATCAAAAGCTATGGGGTACTTTCCGTGAAACCTTTTATCTCATGCCTTTGTAAATAGAGTATAGTTGTGGAGCAACATAAACACAATTTTTTATTTGGATTTTTTTGCAGAATCGGAATTTACGCGGGAAGAAAGCAATTGGCGTGATAGTATCTTCATCAAATAATTAAGCATTACAATCAATTTAAAACATTTACTTAACCTCCGACTTTCAACCTCGAACTTTCTTCGGCATAATATTTTAGATAAGACATTCACGATAAATTGAGTAAAATAATGTACGAACGTGCCTAAACTCTTGGAATTGGTTAAAAACATATCAGAAATATGTTTTTTATCAGAAAATCATGGGCCCGTAGATCTCAGTATTAATTTCAACTCGATATCTCCAAGCTTTCCTGAGATAAAGGGTGTTGACAGACAGACATACAGACAGATGAACAACAGAGTGATCTTATAAAGGTTCCTTTTTTCCTAAAAAAGTACAGAAAGCCTAAAAACGGAGTATATACTCGTACCTATGCACATGGTTGTGACTTGTGTCCCACGCATGTCCGTTCTACGCTGAGCCGTATTTACCTATTACTAGCGGACTCGGACGCGGCTACGCCTGCTTGAAATATAAGAATATAATTTCTATAGAAATATAATTTCAATCTAGATAAAATGCTAAAAGTGACTATTATATTTATTTTCATAAGGATGAATATCAAAATGACGCGGTAACGAACGCGGTCGCGTAGCGACGACGGTTGTTATTAACATGGCAGAATAAATTGCATGTCAAATTAGAAAGTATTTTAATTTATTAGTATATATGTGTAATGTAATATTATAGCCTATAGCACTTCTGAAGAATGCAGCTTTCATACAAAACAAAAACAAAGTAAATCGGACCAGTAGATCCAGAGATCTTAGCGTTCAAACAAACAAACAAACAAACAAACTCTTCCGCTTTATTATATTAGTATAGATACATTAGGTATTCAGTAAAAACGAAGCATAAACCCTCTCGTCCTTTGATCGCTGTGGCTTAGAAGTTTAATTTTGTTCTGTTCTCCAAGGGACTGTGAGCTGGATATTGGATGTTAATTTCAGTTAAAGTATTATGCCACGTTTGACAAAAATGACAGACGTAGAGACAGACCAACGTGTCATGACACTTTAGTCTCTATGTCTATATATCTGTATTTTAGTGTTCCATATCTCAAAGCCCAAGCGAGAAGCCCAAGACCGGGTTGGTTGGCGCTTGATGAGGGAGGCCTACGTTCAGCAGTGGACGGCGATTGGCTGATGAAAAAAAAATGAAAGAATATCTCAAAAGGAAGAAACAGAAAACTTATAGGACTACGTTGTTGTTAATCTGTCCGTCTACCATGACCATTTATCTCAAGACCGCGAAAAGGTATCAAGTTGAAATTAATATCTCTTGAATCTCTTAAAGGAGAAAAAAAGAGTTTCTAAGCACATGATACGAATAAAAAGATACGAGCATTTATGAGTTGATTTTGCTGCATTTTGTACAAAATTCGCCACGAAATAGAAACCAATAAGTTACTTTCTGTGGACCTACAATTATGAAATTTGTCACGCAAAGAAAAAAATCCGTTTCAGCTTAAATTTGTAGTTCATTTCATACAAAATGAGTACATATACCCGCAAACTTAAATTAATTTCTCTTAAATCAACTTTAATAAGTTGTACTTCCCGTTCACCTATAATCCCAGAATTAGTAAGAAAGCCTTGGTGGACGAGTCCAACTCGCACTTAACCAGTTTTAACTTATAGTAAACAGAACGTGATGCATAAATAGTTTAGTAAACTTAAAACATCCATCACTAAACACATTGTAAAACAATTTCCAAGAGAATTACTGATACAAACTTTGTTCTAGTAATGACAGCGATAAACGCTCCCATGGAACATAATTACGTGGGTCGAGTCGCTTAAGGACGGACTAAAGCCTTATCGAGCTTTCTTAGAACTTATAAGGCTCGTTCAGGCCGCGACGTTTAATGTCGCATTTGAATTATTTTGCTGCAAGTTTACTTCTCAACTATTTATATTTATTTATTGTATATTTATTGACTGTATAGTTTTTTTTTTGTTTTAGTCTTGTCAAGATATTTGAAGAAAATATTGTTATTTTTTTTTTTTAGTTTCACGCTGTATCCCGCAGAGCGGATCGGCAGAGGGGAACTTGGGAACCTAGTGTTAAGACATTCTGTTTCCCTTAAGATGCCGCCGAATTCTGGAGGCACTGTGTGTTGAGTGGCGAAATTCAACGCCGTTACCAGAACGAAGAAAAAAATTCTATAAAAAAGAAAATAGTAAAAATTTTATCCTCGAGAATCGAACCCACAACGCCACGACTGGCCTCAAATGGCACTGGCAACTCAACTGGCATTAAAGACACGTAGAAAATAGAAACTGACAAATATGAAGTTATATATATTACCTAACATCCCTAATATATATCATTAGTTAATGAGCCTACCCCAATGCCACATCCGAAATACAGTACTTAATAACCACAAACAACCGTAGAGAATGGTAATTATCACGTTTAATTGAAATATTCTAATAATTAATATTAGTAAGACACTTCGCAGAGAATATGGCTTGGGGGCCGTAGTTAACGTCTCCGCGACTAGAAGGCGGTAGGCGTCCGCAATTTATTTAATGGGGCGCACCCACGTTTTATGTCTTTTTTTACCCCCAGATGATAATACCATCTCATCTTATGAAGTCGTTTGCTTCACTTCTCAAGGGAGATCTTTTATTAAGTGACGTAGCTTCGCAACTTCCCTAGAGCGCTTATACGAATATAATAAGAATTTTGTTCTTCTGTCATAGAATATGATCTTATGCTTGTATGGGGCTGACATTTCATGTCATAAATTTCCAATTTTCTCACCAGTCCCCGAACGTGTTGAGGCAAGCGAGATGGGATAGGGTCGATAAGGGTTCACGTCATTGGAGAAATAGATCAATCACATCTTATCGAAATTCGAATGTAAGTGTTGTCAGATGTAACGACAGTGTGTTTATTCACATCCGCCAGCCTCCAGGATTCGGCGGAAAGTAGAAAACGGAATGTCTTAACAAGTTTTCTCTGCCTACACTGCTGCGAGCGGAATACGTAAAGCTGAATTTTTATTTAATTTCTATTTTATCTACCAAAAAGTACCATAAAAGTATACGAACCCAAAAATAAAGTAATTGATTAAATTTTAAAGCATTTCCATGTTAAATTAGACCAATATTCACAAAGTTCTCCTCCATATAAGAAAATAGGTAAACCGTAGCGGTACGCAGTTTTCTTAAAAAGTTTCGTGCACAGCCACGATCAAGTTTTACATTATGAGTTGTAGCGTCGCATAATTTATCGGTGGTTTCTTAATAAAATATCTCCAATATATTACATAAGCTTCTTAGCGAACTCATTGTGGCGCGATGGAGTGAAAGAAACAATATCCTTGCCAAAACTACTAACTTTTGCATCCTTTTTTTTGTTAGAAATACATTTACAGAAGCAGTTCGTATATACTTGGGGAAAACAACTGGGAAAGTTTTGTAAAAGTCGTATATAGTAACAGTGTGTGGATGAACAATAACTGGGTCTTACAATCTGTATGGTGTAATAAAACAAAAAAAAATGTTACGAGAGTAATATTTTTAAGCGAGTTTCACGTTTTATTTCACTTTTCTCTTTATAAAACACAATTCACGACAGAACTTTAACAATATTTTAGTGTTTTTTTTTAACTTCATGCTGTATTCACCTGTCTCGCACATAAGATAGATTATAAGTAGGGAACCTAGAATTAAGATGACCCAAGACCCCCTCTCCCCTCTTTCGCCGAATTTTGGAAGCACTGCAAGTTGTGCCTCTATGCCATGACTGGCTTTAAAATAAACCTGTATATATAACACTTAAATATATATATATATATATATATATATATATAGTAATAATAAAATACGCATAGTTAGTTTGCAGTTTTACTAGCGAGAAATACTATTACAATTAACACGAATTATGTTAATGGATGAGTTTGAATAAACAATGACTGACACATACTACGATAGGATGAAACCATGTTTTAAAATTCTAATTGAATTGAATTTTCTGCTGGAGCTGAAAAAAAGCAATTTCAACGACTAACGTGGATTCGTCGATAGAATAAAAGATATAAGAACAAAACTCTCAAATGTATTGATTATTTAGTTATAATTTTAATGAATTTCGAAAATTAAAATGACAATACCATCAACACAATTTTCAATTATTAGTCGATTTCAAAAAGAAAGAAGAGCGAAGAAACGAAAATGTTAAATACTTATATCATTTCCTCGATTGGAAATCGAACCCACACCTTTCACTTTATGACCCTGGGCCACTACTGGTATCTTTTGTAAGATTGTTCTAGTTATATTATAATATATGGTTCTAGAAAAATATATTTCAATAATGCGAAAAATACTTACGAAAAAATTATAACATAAAATATTCTACCAATTATCACTTATGCGTGTAGAACTAACATACCAGAGAATATCTTACAATCTCTAATTTGCAAGACATAAATCAAACCACACCTGGCCAAGTAATGCTTCATCATCTCTCCGTCATTATGGTGCAATCTACTCCAGGATTAAATATTACAAGTAAGGAAAATGCCCTTTACCGATATCAGTATAACGTGTGAAATAGACTTTGATCGATGATGCCGTTTGCTCCAATTCACACTACTCACTCTTGTTATGTCACTGGTACTTTTAAGTGGTTTGCACTTCGAATATATTATTTGTGAAGCTGGTGGGGTTGGGGTGCACGCGTGGGGATGTTAATGTGATGGGTTGTGTGTTCGATTCTCAGTCGAGGAAATTTAATATTTAATATTTTAAAGCGCGGACAATGAGGAACGGAAGTGACGGGACGGGATATCTTAACATTAAGGTTCCCCAGGTTGGCTCTGGTTGATTTTGTTTTTATCTCTTACAAAATTAATATTTTTTGAATAAGTAACCTTAAAATTGTAATTTAGATAATNTATAATAGATGGCTCTAGAAAAATATATTTTCATAATGCGAAACCAATACAAAAATTCTACCAATTATCTGCGTGTAGAAATAATATATCTTACAATCTCTAATTTGCAAGACATAAATCAAACCACACCTGGCCAAGTAATGCTTCATCATCTCTCCGTCATTATGGTGCAATCTACTCCAGGATTAAATATTACAAGTAAGGAAAATGCCCTTTACCGATATCAGTATAACGTGTGAAATAGACTTTGATCGATGATGCCGTTTGCTCCAATTCACACTACTCACTCTTGTTATGTCACTAGTACTTTTAAGTGGTTTGCATTTCGAATATATTATTTGTGTAGCTAATGGGGTTGGGGTGCACGCGTGGGGATTTCAATGTGATGGGTTGTGTTGTGTGTTCGATTCTCTCTCGAGGAAATTTAATATTTAATTTTTTAACGGGCGGAAAATGGGGAACGGAAGTGACGAGTATCTTAACATTAAGGTTGGCTCTGCTTGCTTTTGTTTTTTATCACTTACAAAATTAATATTTTTTGAATAAATAACCTGAACCTTTTCATTACTTTTAAAATTGTAATAATTTAGATCATTCTCGGACATTTTTTGAGATCTTATTGTAAAAATTACTGACTGTGAATGAATGAATTGAGTTTCACCACTCAACACGTTGTGTCTCCACGATTGGGTAGAAAGTGGCAAACGAAGTGTTTTGATAGGGTGAAAAGGTATAATACGTAACGTAATTTATTTCGTATTTGTCAAAGAAAATGAGAATTATAGATGGAAAAAAAACATTACATAAAATAATAAGTGACATACTCTTATTTTCTTTCTCGGTTTTTACATAAAATATGTAAAAAATATAATCCACTTATATTTAGTAAGTAACATGATATAAGTAAAAAAGAATAATGGTAAATTGTCTATAATTAATATGACATATATAAAAGCGGCGGAAATCTCATTGTACTACGAGTAATAAAAGTGCATAGATTTTTTTTATACCTTATGGCATTTAAACCTCTACAGATTTGCTCCTATTTAAAAGGTGGTTTATCTTATTTTTTATCCTTATTTTTTTCATCATTCCCACAAGAAAAGCATTTCGTAATTAACATCACGACTAAATGAATACAAATGCTCGAAATATATAAATGCTCACATCCATTATCAAATTGAACTAAAAGACTATAAGGAAGGACCTTTTTTATCTAAAAACAATGTAAGGAAACGTACAAAAAGGTGCTTCACAAAAAGAACAAAAAACACAATATCCTTAGAAAATCTTCTTTCTCGGTGAAACGAAGCCGTATTCGCGTTGCAGTAATCGCCTGTGAGATTAACTTTTCCGGAACATAAAGTTGCCCTCTTTATATTAAATTATTCTGAAAGTTTCAGCGAGAATGAGGAAGACCGCGGAAAAATCAGCCAATGCTAATTGATTGATGCTGTCTGTGTTCCATAGCAACGGTTTCTAGTAATATCGGTAATAATCATATTTTTAATTTATATTATTATTTTTAACAGAGAATTTCCGCTGAATTTTCGAGGTATTGCATGCTGAGTGGTGAAACTCAACCCTGCGCTTTGGGTCGTTACCAGGGCGAAGAAATAAAAATTATTTCCTCGAGTAGAAATCGAACCCACAACCATTCATTTTACATTTACAGCCACAAGTTTATGTTCTTACGCCACGCTTTAAACTTTATTAGACTTCTTTAAACTATTATTTAAACTTTATTATACTAGATATTAGTTTTCAATGACAATTTACTAGGTGTACCTACATAAAAAAGCTATTAGAGACCTTCTACCCTTAAATTGAACTTACAAACACATACAAACAAGTGTAATTACAATTTCATGCAGTTCGTCATTTGTCACTCAGTAAACGTCATAGCAATAAATAGCATCAGCAAAAAAAAACAAAAATAATTATATTATTTATTATACAATTCTAAATAGCCATCGAAAAGGAAATGAGTTTGCCTCAAATCGATATTAATATGCTATGCCTCTAGAATTATTTAGAAAATAGGAAATGGAAGTGTCTTAATGAAAACAGAGTTTCTTAACACTAGGTAGTCAATAAAGACATCTCTACCGGTAACTGGCTCTACCGGTAATCAAAGGATATAGAACCGTGATTACCGGTAGAACCTATTATTCATTAAGATCTCGCTGGTCGCATTCCATAAATAATGACTTCACTTACTCACGTATCAATAAAACACGCCCGCCTCTTTTTAATTTACTAAAGTAGTCACGATTGCCTACAATTTGATGTGGCAAAATAAAACAACGACGATAAAAGGCAGCTTAAGGCATTGCCGAAGATTAACAGCCATAATCAAGGAATTGGGCGAGAATTATAGAAGTTTTTATGTTTTTAATATATTTTTTTCAGCTTCGTTCTGTGTCCCGCTTGTAGCATGGTAGGCAGAGGGATCCTAGTGGTAAGACACTCCACTCCTCACTTTCCATCGAATTCTGGAGGTACCTTGAGTTGAGTTACGAAACACAACGCCCCGCATGGCCTCGACACCAAAGCGAAGAAATGAAAATATGAAATATTTAATTTTCTCGAATGGGAATAGAACCTGTCGTGAACCATAGCCTGTCTCCGGGCCACGACTGGCCTATATATATTTTATGTTGCTGAAAATGGCACTCATCAATCAAGACGATGTTGAAACTCTGACAATAACAGCGAAGAGGATTCGAAGTTCCATAATATTATGGGATAACACGCACAGATAGCATCTCCCACTCGCATAACAGAACGTTATGTGTTCGTCATTGTCGTCATATCAAATTGAGAGGCTCGACTCTAATGGGTTCTTCTCGAGTTAATTTCGGTTCATTTGAGGGGTGGAAATATTCACAAGTTTTCATCTGCGTACTAACGAGCTTAGCAATATTTATTATTGTTCTCATAAGGGTATAATGGAATAAATTTATCCACTTGACACGTGATCGAGATAGATGAAATTTAATAGAAATTATAATTAAGTATAATTTTGAGTACTGAAAGTGTATTGAAATGTAAATAGTTGTTGTGGATTTATAGTTATTTAATTAAATAAAGTTTTAGTATGTTTTTTTAGTATGTATAACAATATTGTTAATACAAGCTTGGAACTAAATAATTAATTTTATTTATTAACCGATTTCATAAGGTTTTCGTATCGGTTGTTAAATCATTTTAGTATCTATACCGATTACACAGACATTTCTGTCATAAATTTTTTCGATGTTTAATAATTGCCATTTGCCCTATACACTTTTCATTCTGTTTGGCAAAGTAAATTGTATTTTGTAAGCATTATTGTTAACAAGAACGATGCAAATACTTTGTACCGATTACTTTAAGAGTTGTGTTTGCTGGGAGCTGCTTGTCATTTGATCCCCCATAAAAAATATTTAGTTCCACTCGATAGTTATAATTTTATAAGCTTTTTTATTTTCTTCGACGATGTATTTTGTACCAGCAAATACAAATAAAAGCGTTATATTAACATTAAACGTAGTTGTTTGCATAGGAAGCATTATTAATAAAAATAATATTTAGTTATTATATGCTTTTTAGTTCTTGAAGTCGGTTCTTTTAAACTTAGTTTTTTCATTTCTATAAATATTCATTAAGTGTCAGATTGGTTCTTACATAGCAAAAGTAAAATCAGCAAATGTTACTTTAGAAATTTCCATTGTGTATATAATAAAACATTTAAAGTAATCTTTACAAAACAATTATCTTAACAAAGAAAGTAAACAAAATATTTACCCATTAAAATTTTCTTATGAGGAAAAATAATAAAGTGAAAACAACTCCATCGAAAGGTATATTCGTTTATAAAGATAGAAGTTAATTTAATTAACAAGTTACTCACAAGACCTTTAGTTAAAACAAACTTTGTTTTATCCACGTTTACAGACTTACCGAAACAAACCTTATTATGAGGCAAAGCAAGTTTTTTATAAGAGTCCGCTATGGCCCAGAGTAACAAGTGTGTTATTTTAACGCGCCTTGAATGTGAGGAACGAAACTTAACACTAGGTTCCCTTTAGGTGAAGCTAAAAAAAAAGAAAAAAAAAGTTGTTAAATTCAAACACTTTTCAAGCAGTATACATGAACACCGTTATTTACCCGGAGAATGTGTACTAAACTTGAGCCAAGAATTTCTTCTCGGTGGATACATTGAAATAGTTCTATGTCATTACAAATAGTTTACCCTCCTTTACATTCTTTCTGGCATTGGAAAATGCTAGTGACCCAGTTCCTTCGCAATTTACAGATTCTTGTATGTAAACACAGCAATAAAGGCTCTCATGAACGTCTTAATTCCTGCTTTTGCATACTCTAAAATTATTACCAGAATTTCTCTATATTTAAATATATAATGTTAGATTTCGTAAGTAATGTTTTTATGATATACCCTCATTTATGTTTAAAAGATTTCTTATCACATTTTGAATTATCTGAGACAAATTAGTTTACATTAAAGGCGTAATACAATATTTCATACACCAACCCCCCTTTCAGATAAGACAATACAAACTGAAACTTCTTGTTAGCACGATTAACAAAATAAACTGTTTTCTATTTAGTATTCATGGTGGTTAGTTCGTTGTTATTCAAAGGGTGGGTGAAAATGAAATATGGTGTGTTCTCCTTGCATTTTGAACACGAGGTGACGCGGCGATATCCTTGGCACTTGTTATTGAGAAATGTACACGCCTCATGCTTAATAGTAGCATTGAACGTTTGAAAAAGCTAATATTTTCATTTCTTCGCTCTAGTATAGAGAAAAAGCGGGGTGTTAAGTTCCGCCAATCAACACAGTATGGCTCAAGAGTTTGGTGGGAAGTTTGGAACGGAGTCACGTCTCTCAACACATAAGTCGGCAATAATTTGGCGGAAAATATTCTATAATATTCTATTATTAATACGTAGGTATCGCAAATAATAACCGCTTATCATTTAAAAACAAATTTAAAACGCAAATTATACGAAACTGGAACCAAAATGAAAATGTAAGAAAAAATCTTATATTTATATTAATCCGTAAATATTAATTACAATAAACAATTTAAAGCCGAAAATTACTTAAAGGAAAGGAAAACGAAGCGAAAACCAATTTAAAATGATTATTTGTTTTCATATAATAAATATCGTTTATTGAACTTAGTGAATTGGAATATCTTTCATAGTAATTTATTACAGTTTATATTTAATTGTTCAGTTTTACTGTATCTCGCATTTAACGGAGTAAGCAAAGTGAGCTTAATGCTTAGACATTCTGCTCTCCACCTTCCGCCGAATTCTGGAGGCATTGCTCGTTGGCGAAACTCAACGCCGTGGGTACCATTCTAGTCCCTAGCAAGATCTATTCCTATAAAAAATGTAATTGGGGAACATGTTGATACATTACTAACAATTGATTTCTGTTTGAGAAAAATATTTTCTATCTTATGAGGTATAAAATTGCAATAAAAAAAGAATTGAAATATTTTTTTTGTTTAAATATAATTATTAAAATAAGGGTTAAAATTGTAAACATTTGGTAATTTAATTAAGAAAAACATCACAAACTACAATTCTCGCAAACAAAACTAAAGCGCCATTGTATGTGGCAGCTCTCATTTAATATTAATATAATGTTGGGACAAAATTTTAGCCTTTGGCCAACAACTTGTCAAAGCTGAAGTGAATAGAATGACCTCACGAGAATTCAAAGAAATTTTGTTTCTAAAGAAAGACAATGAGATTATAATTTCCTTTATTTTATTAAATTTCATCTTAAAAGTCTTCACTAATAAGTACGTTAAAATACTTAGAGTCAATTAAAATTTAAATATATTTTATTTTCGTAGTACTCTAATCGATTTTTTATATGGATTAAGGATCTTAATTCATATAGAATTAGATTACAATTTTTTAGACCGCATCTAAACTCTTTACATTTGGGCCCAAAAGTTTCCGTCTCGGAAACCGACCGGAACAGAACTATGAATGCTCTCATTGTTTCTCATATAAGAATATTTTTAATAGAGTTAGATCGGACCGAGACTCTCCGTCCCCCAATTTCTGAGACAGAGAAAATAAAATACAGAAAAATGAATTTTTAACAAAAAGAAAAACCGACTTCTAACAACGAACTANTGAAGTGAATAGAATGACCTCACGAGAATTCAAAGAAATTTTGTTTCTAAAGAAAGACAATGAGATTATAATTTCCTTTATTTTATTAAATTTCATCTTAAAAGTCTTCACTAATGAATACGTTTAAATACTTAGACACAATTATAATTTACAAATATTTTATATCCGTAGTACGTACTCGAATCGATTATTTATATGGATTAAGGATCTTAATTAATTAAGAATTAGATTAGAATTTTTTAGACCGCATCTAAACTCTTTACATTTGGACCCAAAAGTTTTCGTCTCCAGTACAAAATTTTCTCTACACTGTTAAAATATTCTTTTATATCTTTGACCGGAACGGAACTATGAATGCTCTCATTGTTTCTCATATAAGAATATTTTTAAAAGAGTGAGATCGGACCGAGACTCTCCGTTCCCCAATTTCTGAGACAGAGAAAATAAAACACAGAAAAATGTACAAATAATATATTAATGAAAATTTATAGTTAACCAAGCTTTAGACAAGTATTACTTGAGACTTTGTATAATATTTCGCTAACAAGCTAAAAGGCCTTTGACGACATTGTTGACAACGATAGGCTGCCTTAATTCAAGCATTGATTTATCTCATCCATAAAATATTTAGTATAGGACATTACGACGCGACGGAAAAATATTAAAATACGTCGTTTATTCGTCAAACAAACATATTATATTTAATTACATTTTAGAAATGAGAAATTATTTTAAATATGTTTAAATTATTTTTTAAAAATTTACAAGAGATTTAAACGCGGCTTCGCTCGTTCAAAGGTATTTTTATATGAAATATATATTTTTAACAGATATTTTTTTTGTAATGAAAAGTAGGTGTGAATGCGTAACAAATATTGGTATGACAAATGGAGTTTTAAAAACAAAAGATAAATGAAAATTTTGCATTTTAAAATATATTTATTAATCCCCCACCTCTTAAGTCGTAAATAGATAATATTAGTAACAAATCAGTATTCCATTAAAAGATAAAAGAACAAGATCTTGGTAAAAGATAACATTTTCACATTTGTATGTCAATCTTATTAATTTTGAAGTTTTCAATTATAGCGTTATTGAAAATTGAAATATGGCTGTGAAGTTGAAATTATTTTTCTTAAATTTTCAATAGTAATTTTTATTTCCAAAAACAACACCATTGTCTCATTGTTTTTCATGTTTTAATAAAAAATAACATTGAATGAAATATTTTCAAAAGCTATAATTTCGATAAAACATTGAAAAGAAATACAAAAATATACATGTGAAATTGTGAAGAGAATATCTGGAAAAGCGGTGGGGAGTCAAGCCAAGATCACTAAGAAACTGTGACGCAGTAGACGTATCCCCACTCGAGAAAATAAAAATATTTGTTTAAATTTATGTTTCCGTTTCTTCGTTATGGTGTCGAAGCAAAAGCCCGGCGTTGAGTTTCGCCACTCAACACGCAATACCTCCAGAATTAACTCTAGGTTCCCTCTGCCTACCCTGTTGTGTGCGGGATGTATGCAGATGTAGCGTGAAGATGATTTTTTTAATGTCTTATTCCACAATTATAGTGCTATGCTAGTAAACTAACTATGATCTACATATGTATATCATATAAGCAGATTTATTAGCTAATTACCGTAAAAAAATATAAATAATTTGAAAAAAGATAAGATAAGGATTTTTTGTATAATTTTTGACAGAGTACTTTATGATTTTACCAAATATATACGCGGTAGGGTAATAAAAGTAACCGACCGTGCTATGGAGTGGAATTTTATTTGGAATTAATGGTGCTTACATAACAAAATCATACAGAAAGTTTAAACTCATTTTAAGGGTTGATACAAAAGAGACGGAGCCTACGAGCTTATAAAATTATAAATTGTATTTTTGTTTATTTTTCGTTTATATATATGTATGTGTTGGTTGTTGGGTTCAATTTTCATTCGGGGAAATAAAATATTTCATAAGTATTAAATTTTTTCGCTCTGATAATTTTCAGCATTTTCGATGATACGATAAAAATAGAAACTTATTATCTGTTCCTTTGGATAAAATTCGTGTTATTTAATGACAAAAATATTATGAAATTTTAATTTTAAAACATTCTCTTGACATTGATGTCAAAAAATGTTTCATATTTACTTAATTTATTTTTATTGATGGTAAACTTTGTAAAACGTTTTTAATTTTATGATAGAGTTGATTGATGTGACAAGCTTTTTCCCAACACTCTTTTACAGAAGACACGGCAGGCCATAATCTATCAAGATTATACAATTAAGAAAGAAAACCATTTATATAATATTTTTTGTTTTTAAATTCTATAAAGTACTAATAATGATTAGCAATATCAACCAAAAAATAAAAAATTGGTAATGAATATTTTTTTTTACGCAATTTCACGCGTTTATTCCATTCTTCATCTGAATTTGGAAAATTATGTGTTGAAATTGTGACCTACGATGGACTTGAGACCACGTTAGGTAAATGTACCAGGCTTCCTTCTCCATTATTCACCGAATTTTAGAAGCATTGTATGTTGAGTGGCGAAACTTAACGCCACACTCTGTCTTGTTTCCAGAGCGAGGAAATGAAAATATTAAATTTCCTTTCCCCGAATGGCAACCGAACCCACAACCTGTCTTAAATTTTATATTCTTTTGTTATTTTATAATACAAAATAATAAAAATTGCAAGAAATAAAAAAATATATCAAATTGTAAGTTAAGATTAACATTAAAGTTTCATACTTCTCCATTGGACGTTCGGTCATTTACAAGAATATGGGACAGCAGTAAAACACGAAACTTGCTTCAAATATTGGCAATATTTTCTCATAATATTCTAAAGTTTGTATCAGAGATGCTGGAGTAAGGGAAATAAATTTCAACACTCGTTAACTTTAATAAGTCAACTTTATGAGTACACATTAATATTTACTTAGTTTGTCGGTTATTTTTAAATAAATATTATAAACTTGAAATTGTTCATAATGTTTCATGATAAAGTAATTGGAATAATTTTGCTAATTAATAATTATTTTAAAAAATCAGCTTCACGCTGCATCCCGCACACAGCAGGGTAGGCAGAGGTATTCTAGTGTAAAGATACTCCGTTCTCCACTTTTTGCCGGATTTTTCAAGGCATCGTGTATTGAGTAGCGGAATTCAAGACTGGGGTGTTTGCCTCGTTACAACGATCACGTTACAGTCACATTCTATTACTCCTGCGCCTCAACAATAAAATCATATAATCTTTTTTCTAGCCGTCGCCGTCGCCGTTGTAATCTATATATATAAAAGGACTTGTCCTCACTGACTGATTTTTATAAAATTTGAAATTTAGACTCTTAAAAATATTCAATTGAACACATGTTTCGTGGTTTATTTTAATTCAACCCCTAAGGGTGCCAATAAGCGGGCGAAGCTGCGCGCGTCCGCTAGTGTGTCATAATGATTGCATGCTGTTGTTAAGTGTTGAAACTCAAACATTATAATCATTAATGGAGAGCTCATATCTACGGTATATTAAGTGACTAAATATTACACTCCCTTTTATTCACACCAAGGAAACAAGAAAAAATTAAAATATTTTTCTAAGTCAAATTTACCCCGAAACCAATGTGTTAAATCATATTTATTAAGAAAATGTATAAAAATTTGAACGTAGCGGGATTTTCAGACGTTTTCCTAATAATTTTCTTTTCCTATATTTAGAATAACAATTAACTTTAGAAAAATATTAAAATAATTTTCGTCACAACTTTTCCACAACGAATTATGATGAANTTTAATAGGTTCACTGACAGCTCTAGATCTCCCAGATACAGTAGTAATAGCATCCCATGTAGCTTTAATTTTATTATTAGAGTTCAAAATTTTTGCTCTTATATGCATAGACTTAGCCTGGCCACATACCTTTTTAAATATTTTTGAAAAATTTCTAACTTTTAACAAGAACTCCGGAACTCCGTTCCCTTCAATATTTGGAAAAATCCTTTTTCTCTTGGTCATTTCCCAAGGATCTCTCTATCTACTAGAAAATTGAAACAAAAATAGTTTGGGTTTGAAAGTAAAGCAGCCATTGGTACTCTATAAGGACATAAGAATCCTTAAAAAACACATATTCTAGTAAAATCACACGTACCCAACTCGCACTCTAATTTCTTAAATAATTTACGACAGAAGTACAATGAAATAAAATAAGATTTAAATCTAATAGGATATTTATTTTACTCTGGAAGCCTAAAACGCGTAATACTTACAGTTTCATCGAAAATAAATATACCCAAAGGTTCTACTCGTAATTAAAATTTCTCACGCGGTAGAGGCTGCTAAATGTTATAGCGTATCTAGAACTATTACTAAATCACTTCAATAACTTACTTCGAAAGTGGAACAAGTAGAATAATTTCGATTTTGGTAACTTAGAAGATGTGGCCGGACTGTGGAGGCGAACGTAAGTGCGCATATTAAAGAGGTTCCTTAAGTTTACTCTTGGACCGCAAGTTCCAAACACTGCTGTGAGTTCCTTGCCTTGTAATGTGATAGGCTCGAGACCTGTACTGGTGAATCTGGGAAATGCTAAGTAGTTTCTTCTTATAAACAATTTTTTAAATTTATGATCTGAAAGTGGAAATTTGGAATGTAATTTGAATACAATAACAAAAAAAATTGCTCCACATTGTATTCCGTATATAGCAGGGTAGGTTATATGCGGGAAACAGAGGGAACCTAGTGTTAAAATACTCCGGTCTCACCTTTCCGCGAATTTTTTTGAGGTATTGTTCCGTCACAGTTGAGTAGAGGAACTCAACGCCGGTATTTTGCCTTGGTGCAAGAGCGAAGAAATGAAAATATTAATAAATAATAATTTTTTCCCCCGAGGGGGATCGAATCCTGCATCAATACATTAACACTTTTTCCAATATCATGATAATCTTCATTATATAAAGAATCTGGAAAAGTCTGGATAACGTATATAATATCCGGTACGGACAAAGCTTGAAGCTGGAAAAAATCTTATGAGGAAAACAAATGGAACTCGTGTTAAAATAACATTTATTCAAAAAACCGGTTTGCAAGAAACTAGTAGGTATTTTTTTTATTTTCACACATTTTCTACTTTTGCGAGAAAAAAGAATCTAGTGGTAATTCCCTCTCATCTTGACTCATTTAGATATATTGCGTGGTGTGTGTGGGAGCCCACCGTCGCCCTATTTCTAAGCAAACAAGGAAACCTTTAAGTACATAATAAATATAAATTTGTTTTCTCGGGTTGAGTTTAAATCTTTCCTTTGTAATGTTTTATTAAAATGAAAATAATACACATTTTTGGAAGAATGTGTTAATTGTTAATTAATATTTGAGATAAACATGTGTTTACGTATCCAGGAAGTAATTACATATTTTAACAAAAGGTAATTTCACGTTTTTTATTAGAGTAGGGTAGGGGCAAAAGGAACCTAGTGTGAAGGTACTTCATTCCCCACTTTCTGCCTGATTTTCAAGACATTGCGGGTTGAGTAGCAGAACTCAATTCGGCGTATTATATTTTTATCATAGCAAGCCTATAAACATAGCTCATTCTTTAATGTGGGAAATGAAGCCACTATCATCCTCTTCAATCAAACTCTGTGCCGCTGCGCTACGATCGCTTATTGAGAACAAAGATGACTACTATAATATTGTGACTGAGAACAAAGAAAAGTTACAGAAATATTTATTAATAAATTTTATTTTATTTGATTAAATTGAATAAATTTTATTTTATTTTTATTGAGTTACACGCTGCATGTAGCAGTGCAGGCGGAGGAAGGCTAGTATTAAGGTACTCCGCTCCCCACCCAAAAATATTTAATTTCCCCGATTGGAAATCGAACCCACGACCTATAACGTTTACAGTTACACGCTTGTGCCCTTGTGCCATGATTGTCATCAACACCGTTTGATATATTTCAAAAAAATATTACTTCCTCAATCTGCCGTAACTTAATGCGTGAATTATACGTGAAAGGAGCGCGAACACGTCAACGTGAAGTATTATATAATATGTATTTCAAAAGCTATGTCTCTCCCCCTTTATTGGCTAAATTCCCAGTTTCATTTTTACTCTGGAACTCTTTATAGCGTACGTCTTGTTTATAAAGTGTGACAGGGCTCGTATACTTTTTGTTTATCCTGTGGAGTGATACGTCGTTTTGTTTTAGCGACACACAGTGTAGAGCTTTTAGAGTCAGCTTTTGTTTATTGGCTTTTATTTTTTATAAGATATTGTATTTAATACTTTATATTTTATATATTGACGCTAAAATAAGGTAATAAAGGTTTTTTCAGCCTTTACTTAATTCTGAAATGAAAATATAAAATATTTAATTTACTTGAATGGGAATCGAACCAACAACTTTCGACTGGTCTCCTGTTTTTTTTATTTATTTATCATCTGTAAATAAAAAGGATATTTTAAATATATTCATTAATTTATTTACATTTAAAATAAATTAATAAATCAAAGTTTTATTGAATATAATTGTAATAAAATTATGTTATTCTTCATCTTCTTCAAAACTCGCGTACATTCAACATATTAGATGTTTCCTAGAATGTTTCATCTCAAACGAGCATTGACCTAAAAACATCTCGCTCTTGGTCGGGGATTTGTGGTTTCCCTACACCGTTATTATTTTAGACCTTTCAAAAGACTTTCTGCTTTCATTTAACTTTGTATCGTTATCTTATCGCTTTTATGTCCAGATTTTAGTAAGTTATGTTTTGTTTCTATTCAAAAATATCTTGTTCGTCAAAGTTTTTAAGAGAGTTTTTTACATAATGTTTACGAAAAGTGTAATAAAATAAGATGAATCCTAAATTAACTCTAAGTAAAAAAGAATATAATATAATCAGGGTTATGCCTGGTTGCCAAGCTGGTTGCCAGGCTTATGCCTGGTTTTATTATGTACTAGTAAAGCATCGAAACTGAAAAATCGTTAATGTTTATTAATTTAAGCATTCTATCTAAGTTCGATTCTATACTTATATTGTTTTATAACATAATTTTTTTAGTATGTGTTATTATATTAATTTCCTTTTGCCTATCCAATAAATGTACCTAATAGATTTATTTCTGTACACTCAGAGTAAAGATGGAATATTTTTGTAAAAACACGAGTGTGTAAAATCTATACTGACACTGTTATTAGTGTCGCTACAGCCACGATGTGAACACGTTGTGTCCAAGTGTCTGGTCTAGTTGAAAAGTTTAGAAACAGGTTTGACATTTTCAATAAATGTGCGAGTATCATATTATCTCCAGTTTTTGTTTGAACAGCTCGGACACAATTCCTGTAGAGAGCCATACAAGTGTAAACTAAACATTAATTTATGACATTTCTGTCATAGTCTATTCGTTCCGTTAGAGAAAGAACCAAAAGAATTATTAATGGATTAAATAGAAAAATAAATTATTTATTCGATTTATTTTAGCTTCGTTAAAATCATATCATTTACCTTCACTTGCCAGTAATCGACAAAGAGTGACAGCTATCCTATAAGTTGCTTAGGATCCAAATTTATATAATGTCAATATATGTAAAAATTTAATTCAACGATTTTTTTTTAAAACATAACCACGTTATTTCAGTTCCTTTACTGCTGAAGTTATTTTCAATATCACAATCTCCAAGATCCAGCACTAAATCTAACATTCATAATACATCATGTACAATAAAACATGAAAATCATAAGGAAAAATGTATTCTTGAATAGTACCCAATTACCACAGGCATAGACAGTACGTGACCTTTTCTGTCAAACTTATATAGACAGGTGATAAAATGGAAATAGATGTTTTTCTTGTTTACTCAGAAATATGGCGGTGTTAAGTTACGATACCCTATAAATGTGTTTTATGTCAAACTACATGTATTTATAAATATATGAGAAAATCCCTGTCACTGTCTTCCAAGTAAATGGCTCCAAGTAAATAGTTTATTTTTAATAAATAGTAGACCTAAAAATATTTTATGATACATTCATTCATTGATATATTCTTTAATTCTTTCTACGTGATATTAAGGAGAAATGAAAATATTAATAAATAATAATTAATTCCCTCGAGTGGAAATCGAACCGACAACCATTTCATTGACGATCACATGCTTGTGTAATAAATATTTCAAGAAATAATAAAAACAAGCTTACTTGCTTGCCTAAAGTGAACAACATTCCCTCGAATTTTCATCATATTTCTTCAAATATATACGAAAGAAGTAAACTTCCGATATCCTTATATCGATCCAATATACATACATATACAGTATATATACTATATGTAACGGAGAGCNAGTTACTTATAGGACGTAGGTGCTCGCTAAGACGGGAATTTGCAATATTTGACTTCTAAGGGGTTGTTTTTGGGGTCGAAAGTTTGTATGAAACTTCGTTACTACAAATGCTAGAAGTCACAAATTTTGCATAGACGTCACTAGGACGTAGTCACGGAGACAGAAATTAATAATAATATAGTTCACGCGGGTGAAACCGCGAGCGGGCCGCTAGTTTATGTATATATGAGAAAATCCCTGTCACTGTCTTCCAAGTAAATGGCTCCAAGTAAATTGTTTATTTTTAATAAATAGTAGACCTAAAAATACTTTATGATACATTCACTCATCCACAAGATATTAAGGAGAAATGAAAATATTAATAAATAATAATTAATTCCCTCGTGTGGAAATCGAACCCGCAACCATCTCATTGACGGTCACATGATTGTCTAATAAATATTTCAAGAAATAATAAAAACAAGCTTACTTGCTTGCTTAAAGTGAACAATGTTTCCTCAAATTTTCATCATATTTCTTCAAATATATATACGAAAGAAGTAAACTTCCGATATCCTTATATTGATCCAATATACATACATATACATTAGATATACTATATGTAACGGGGAGCAAACAAAATGAACGCCGAAAATATTTGATCTGGGTCTGAAAGCAACAAGCAACGATTCTTTAATATCCATTACTGACCTCCTAAAATTAATTAAAATGCCTCGTGCCACAGATGGTTGGTTATGTGTTTTATGAATAAATAATTAAATTTTGTCAAAGTATTATTAAAATTATTAAAAAAAATAACAATTCAATATTAGAAAAAAATCTATTTTATTTAAAGTATATTATAGTGTAAAGTAAAAGAGGTTATCGTATTATAACTTGTATAATCTACGAGTATGTATTTACTACATAATTATATACAAATATTTGTACCTATAAAATTGGAAGGTTTCCCTCGATTTACTATTATTTACGCGGCGTTATGGTGCGGCACACAAGGTTCCCAGGTTCCCTCTGTCTACTCTGTTATGCGCGGAATATAGCGTGAATTCATTTATATTACCTTACCCTTTTGTTCTAAATGAAATTTTTGCAATGAGGGAAATCTATTCAATCAAATGTGTTCTCTAACAGAATTTAGACACAAAGCGTTAAAAAATCATCAAAGGCCTTCATCCGCTTTTATATTGGGAAGCATCAAAGCCGTTGCCATATTATTGAAATGTGTGATACATACGAACGTAAAGAAATCTTATTTAATATTAAAAACTTTTAAATATTATAGTGTACATGTATTTAATACAAATAATTATTAAAGGGTTGTTAAAGTCAATAACGATACAATATATGAGTTATATTTATATTATGTAGTAAAATTTCAATTAAAGTTAGTAGTCTTCATCTCGAGATAAGGTTCCGTTATTTCCGTTTTGAGGTAAGGAACCCTAAATTTTTTTCTAATATTTTATATATACTCGTATACAATGAAATAAACTCATTTAATTGTGTAATTGCATATTTAGTTTACATTAGTACTAAAATTCCTTTGTCCTACATAATATCTCTGTTAATAGTAACATTAAAGAGATATAACAGATAAAAACAAATTAAAATTTAAAAATTTTGTAAGTATTCACATATATCGCAGTTTTAGTTCAGATAGTTGTCAATTTGGCTCAGTTATCCTATATTTTTTAGGCTTTTTGCCAAAATTTGTGGAATTTCAACCACAATAACAAAAATAATATTCTCATTGGACATTTTACCCGATTTAAAGTAGCAAATGTTTTTTTATGCTAAATACTAGTGTTGTTACTAGCAAAATTCAAACGCTTTTGAATATAATTAAAGATTGTGAGATTAAATCTAACATGATTACGACTATATACAAAATGGTTATGGGTTTGATTCCCGAAAAAACATATTTTAATAAGAAATCACTTATGACAAAAATATGTAATATAGATAGGACAAACGATACGCTGTTTTAAATTCATATTAAGTTCTCCCTTCTTCTCCCCTATATGGTAAAAAATGTGAAGCTAATGAGAAGAAATCATAATTACGTACTATAACTAATAAAAAAAATGTATATAAAAAAATCAATTTATATTAAGTTCCTGAATTTTCGTATAGAGACATTATTCAGTTTTTCACCTACAAGACAAATTGACCACATATAATTTATCTAATCACCCAAAACAAACAATAATAATTCAAAAAGAAGATTTTCCTCAAGTAAATTTGACTATCTCAGACAATCAGGAATGTTTCAAACAAATAAATAAAATGTATATTATAAAATCTAAGAAAATCTTCTCAATTACATATATTATAAAGTGGCATAATCTGTAGTAGGGGAGATCTCGGTTGATATTTGAAAGCACAGTATCAGAAATACTGGAGGTAGATCACGTAAAACTTAAAGGTCCCCTGGAGAGTTGATGACAGTGGACGAGGCGAAAGAGGTAAGCAGAGAGCCGAAACGTTAGGCGCGAAGTAAACTAACTAACTAACTTAAACTGTGACGTTAAGTTATTATAAAATAGCGATTTAAATAAATGAAACTACCATATCAGAATATGTACTCCAAAATTAAAGCTAGCATTCGTATCTCTTTATTATCATATGAATAACTCGTATTATTACTAGCTTTTGGTAGCCATTTCACGTACATACTAAAATTAATTTAATTGCCAAAACAGAAGAAACCGCCTTGTTATATATTGTATTCATATTTAACAAAGACGTAATGGATTTTTGTGAGTTAAATATACATTTTATATAAGATATTATATATAAGATAGATTTTTATATTATTCCAGGAGAGTTCACCTTCTGTTCGCTTCGCTCGCTGTAATGTGAAAAAAGACTTAAAAAAACCTTTAGAGGACTACACTTTGATGCTTTAAAAAAATCACTCACGCTGATATACTCGTATAAAAAAATCCTACATAAGACTTTTTTGTTTATTTGTTGCCCTCGTAGCGCAGGGATGCAAACGTACGTCTCTTAAAGCGACGGGTGTGGGTTCGAGGAATGAAATATTTAACATTTTCTCTTCATCTCTCTAATAACGAGGCAAAGAGCAGCGTTGAGGTCCACCACGCAAGACGCAATGCCCCAAAAATTGGGAAACCGAAGAATAAAAGTATCTTAATGGTAACGGAGTGTCTTAACACCAGGTTCCCAGGGTTCCTTTGCCTACCTTGCTACAATACACATAGCATGGTAGGTATAGTTAAAATAAATATAGCAACATATAATTAATTCATTACAAATAACCACAATTTTCATTAATATTCCACTCGTTACCATAAAATAGAAGATAATCTATTATGTTTATTGCATAATGATAGTAAATTACCAAATAATTTATATTACAAAGTTTATTACTTTTCATTAGCAGTGTTCAACAAACACATTAGTAATTTAATTAATTCACATAAGCTTTCACTGCGTCAGCCTATTTAATATTTCGTTCAAATAATTAAGCTATCATTTTGAACCTCTCGTTTTAGAATAATCTTTTTACCAATTAACACTATGGTCTTTAAATATTAATTTAATTTTTAATAAAGTATGGAAATTATTGTTTCTGTAGAATTAAGAATTTCTTTTATAAGTATATTAAAAGAACCTAAAATAAAAGAAAATAAATAGATATAAAACTTTCTACAACAAAATAATATATGACTTTTTTTTTCTATTTCATTCTTAAAATTACTTACAAGAAATAAGAAATTATGAAAGAATTAAAGTAAGAATCATAAGTTTCGAGACTTCTGATATTATATATGAATTTATATTATAAAGAAAAGACTTTGGAAACAGTACAGCTTTGGTAAATATTTGTTAAGGGAATACGTGTAACTAGAATTCCAAGCTCGTCGACCAATTTGTAACATTGTTATAATACAATACCAAAAGCAATATAGAATATTTTTGTTTTAGAAATACATTTAATTCATCTAGTATTAAATTACTGTATTTCTATTTTGTATTGTAATTAAATTTTCCATATGAACTTATCAAAACTTACATTTCTTAATATAATTATATAAAATTTATCATAAATAAATAAAAACTTACCATATAATAAAACACAAAAATTCTTAAACGACAATCCTCAGTACATATTCACTCTAACACAAAAAATATTTACACTTTTCATTTAGTTCGTAGACGCACTTGTGTCCACACCACTCGTACAGAGGTCGCTACGGCGTAGCACACGTGCGTTTTCCGTAGCCCACTCGCCACACTGAGGCTACGACGCACCGACGTTTGCCGACTAGAGCCGACGTCGCCCGACTACCGTGATTGATATCAAATAAATGTGTGGAATATGTAGTTTTATTTTAAAGATTTTTGGTCACTATATCCCTTGAGATATTTATCAAAGGTCAAGATATTGATTATTTTATTACTAAATTGTTATTTATATAACAAGTGTTTACCGCAAAATTTGGATGAGTGAACTGGTTTGTAACAATAACCCAAGTCTTGTGAAAATTTAAATAAGCAATAATAAAGGAATAAGGGTTCGTTTTGAAGTAGTTAGAGGGTATCTAACAGAAAACATTGTTTGCGGATTCTAATCTATTCAAATTAATATTAAATACTTCTTGTAGGAAAAATGGAAGAAAACTTAAAAACTGAGTGACCTATCATTAGGCACTACTTTCACTTCCTTTGTTTTCTTAGTAGTCCTCAATAATAAGCAAATATATATTTAAAATATTAAGCTAATTTTTTGTTGTATTTACGTAAAAATACACATAAATTAAATTCATTACAAATAAATTTTACATTGAATAATATTATACTATGAATACTTAGTACACGTACCAACTAGATGTAATTTTCCGCTCGAATTCTTGCGGTCATGAAAATGACTGACTCGTTAAGGTTCCCCTACAGTAACCGATCCAATATTCCGATTTACAATATTGTAATACAATATTGACTATATTAAATACTGAAATATTTCGTATTGATTCTAGTCAATAGATAGACTTTATGCCTATTTTGCGTTCAAAAACTTATACAGACTGTTTAATATTTAAGACAGTACTTATGTCTTATATTATTTAATGTTCGATCTTTCAATAAGCTTTTCTAACATCAATTTTGTAAGTTTTTTCACGCTGTATCCCACATGTTGCAAGGGAGGCAGAACAACTTCTGGAGGTATGGCGTGTTTTATGTAAGCCACTTAACTATACATTTACTTTTTTTTATTATCGTACCGTTTCTTTACGGAGCTAAAATCCACTGTATCACAATATTAATATTTAGAACAAATTAAACCAACTAAAAATACTTTTAAATTACTACCTGGATTTTTATAGAACTTGAATTTGACATAATTACACCTCATTTAAATCAAAAATCATCATATAGATATTACTTTTTTAATATTATATTATTACACAAATTATTATTATTATATTCACACGAGCTTGATTGATCCCATCGTACCCAAATATTATTCAAATTTTTAACAAAATCACTTACGCACTTATCAACGTGAACATGCTTTTTTTGAATCGGTTGAAAATTAGATATTTATTCACAGTCCATGACGGCGTATGGCCCTATAATAATAAGCTAAATGTAATACAATTCATTCCAAACATAACGTGTGGAATGGAATGAGGATAGAGATACGATACTGATTCGGCCTGATAAAACCAATATGGTTTTATCGTCATTTACTAAGGGTTCCCATACTTGGGATTAGGAGATTAAATCCTTTAGTTGATAGATTCTCATTTGGGTATATTCTAACGAGAAGGTTTCTGTAGTAAATTTAACCTACTTTGCATATATAGGTACCTACATAGGTACAGTCAAACGGAGCTATAAAATTTTATGGTATTAAATTATATGTGTGTATATTGAGGGCAGTAGTGGCATAAAATGGGGCACAAAATGTGACTGTAAGACCGACTGGTTGTGGGTTCGATTCCCACTCGAGGAAATATTTATTTAAAATTATATTTCTGCTTCTTCGCTCTGGTATCAAGATAAAGCGCGGCGTTGAATTCCACCACTCAACACGCAATGCCTCCAAAATTCGGCGGAAAGTGGAGAACGGAGTGTAAAAAAGTATGTTTTTACTTTTTTACAGCGGGCGAAGCCGCGCAGGGGCCACTAGTAAGTAAATATATTAAATTACAACAATATTTTAAAATATAGCACAATTGTTTTACTAAACGACGCCAGTGCAGTAGAATCATTTAGCACGGCTTCCAAGTCATTTGTGTTCATTAGATAGTGCCCAATAATGGAAATGGCTATGGCATAACGAAATGGTGCCGAAAATGGTCCTGGAAGGCATTTAACTGCACACAGGACGGAGGGTTGCCATAGCACATTCAGAGCGATGGAATTGGTCTGTCTCCTATGAATGGATCTATTCGCCAGATATATGAAGCTTTATGTAAGATGTAATATATGGTAGCGAATTTGCTGATTTTAATTCTTTTTGCATTTTACTTTAATTCACGAAATGTTTGTATGAATTTCGGTCAATTTTTAGGCTGTTGTCTCCACGGCCACAACTGTCTCTAGTGTTTTAATGTTTTTTGAAATTAAAATTAAATTAAATCAGCTTCACGCTGTATCACACATACATCAGGCAGAGAGAACCTAGTGTTAAGATATTTCGTTACCCACTTTCCGTCGAATTTTCGAAGCATTGTGTGTTGAGTGGCGGAATTCAACACAGGACTTTTGCCTTGGTGCCAGGGGGAAGAAATGAAAATAATATGAAATTATAATTCATTCCCTCAATTAGGGATCAAACCCACAGTAGTCGCGTCGTTTTAAATAAGTACTTTTACTACGGTCTCCTGCCGGTCGTATGACTGGGAGAATATTTAAATAATAAAAATATTATATTTTGTAAATTAAAAATAATGATTGTTTCATAAATGAATACATTAGTAATACTTTTTATTACATTATCATTATTTAGACTTACTTTAATATCTATAAAAATACGGTATTAAAGAATCGTATTTATACGTTTCTTTGAAGCGTCTACGAAGATAATAGTTTGAAGTAATAAAACTTGATCTCAACACAATATAAACTAAATGTGTTTGCTTTTGCATGATATCGGATCTTCCACTAAAAGTGTCTCGGCGAGCTCAAATAAATATATTTAATACCTCTGACGTCGAAAAACTTAAAATTTCTTAACTTACTAAGTTACTTAACTTTTTATATGTATGTACTATATTTCTCTTTTGAGGAATCGTGTGTAAATAAGTGTGTTGTACAAAATAGTGATAATTCTGTAATAATTCAATTCAATTCTTTAAATTTAAAAAAAAATGTTAAAATATCATATAAGCCGACATTAAAAACAAACAGTATTTTTTTTTAGGTCCACGCTGTATCTAGCACATAGCAGGGAATGAACTACAAATATATTTTTTTTCTGTGAAATACATATAAATTATCAATTTTAGATTTTTTTCATTTATTTGTCTCCACTTTCATAACCAAATTTCATAACCGTAGGTCCGCGGGAAGTACCCTATAGGTTTTGATTACGACTTTTTTTATGATTTGACTTGAAAGCTTAATTTTATGTGGTCCAAGAAAAACCTGAATATTTAATATTAATTTCAGCTTCCACGCAATCCCGAACAAAAAGGTTTTTTTTTTATTGAGGAACCCTAAAAATACTTATTTTACAAGAAAAATCTTTTAAGTTACCTTCGAATGACACACACACATACACATCGACAGAATAAAATAAAATGTAAAAAAATGACTTTTGCAAAGTCAGCTTTTCAGATTTACTGATATGGCCGCGGTCGTCACCTGGTATTACCATTTTTACGGCATTCAATTTTATGTTTGGTCGTTACCGTACTAGAATTGTCAATGTCACGTCATCCGGTTCTAGATGCATCATAAATATTTGATTGCATAGCATCAATTTAGTTGGCTATGCTGTTTTTCTAAAGGTTCCCTGTTATATTTATAAGGATTTCTTTATCTTTCATAGTACACTGTTTCACTGTACTTGAATACTACCGGTATTTGGCCAATTATATCTTATATTTTATTTTAAATAATTTACATACCTATTAATTCTGAGTACATAGTTATGAGTTAACAGGAGTTACTATAAGATAAGAAAAAGCTTAAACGATTTTTTGAAGGCATTGTGTGTCGAGTTTCGAAACTCAACGCGTAGACAAGAAAATAATATGAAATATTTAATTTCCTCGACTTGGACTCGAACTCACACCCTATCCCACCACATTCAAACGACTGGAATATAATAGGTATATAAAACTATCATACGCTTAACGAATCAAAACTGATATTTCTACCAACATGAAAAGCTCTAAAAATAATATTAGCAAAGTTTGCGAGCCACGGAACCGGAGGTAAAGGTCGGCTGTGGGAGTGTAATTATACCGTACAAAGATGCCAGCAGAAGTTTTCAGACATTCGAGCATATAATTTTAAGATATATAAATATTTATAATGTCCATGTACTGTATGTATGTTTCTTTTTATAATTTATAGTATAGGTTTATGATAAAAGAAGTCTATATAATAAATAAAATATAGTCATGTTTTCATAATAGTGGCGGAACTAAACGCTGTATTAATAGCACACCCACAATCAACGTGCTCACATTCCAGACAGTCTCTTATCATGTCTTTTTGGCCTATATATTATAATTAAAATATTTTTAAATATACTAAAATATTTTCTTACTTCTATTTCATTAAATTAAAGCTTAGGTTTGCTCCAATGCTTCTCTTTAAATAAAATGTAACTGCAAAGAAATAATCCATTGGAAACAAAGACCTTTTGTCAATTACGAACGCCCCCAACTAACGACTTAAGTTCTAGCTGCCAAGCAAACTGTGACAACAGGCGCACCTTAACACGCTTATGATAAATCCTTTTTGTGTGGGATAAGTGAAAAACTTTTGAAATTATAAAATTAATTCTTTAATTAACTATGTTACCTATAAATATAGCTTAGCCTACAACGAGCCCCATTTAAAACTATCGGTATAAAATTAAGGTATAAAATTTTATTTTTATTTTAAAGTATTATTCCACATTCAGAAAAAAAAAATATTTTTTCAAAAACATTTAAAAACGTAAGGGGTTTTAACTCACGCCCACCCATCTTGGAAGTCGTCCAAGCGTTCTAACTAAACTATACTAACTAACTTTCAAATAAAAATCCGGTTAAATTTTTAAAATGTTTTCTAAAATGTTAATAATTTTTAATTATACTTTTTTCATATAAAAGAAAATCTTCTAAGAGTTAGCCCCAATCCATTAATGGTTTCAATACAATAGAAATCTTGTATAAAGGGCTTGTATAAATCTCCAAGAAAGATATAATCTCCAAGAAAGATAACAATTTCTAACAATTACACTCTACAATAGTCTCGGCTTACAGAAGATACTATTCACCCATACATTTTTAATTTGTTATCGTTTATCCACAAATATGCTAAGAAATAAATATTTTTCGATTATTAAGAATAAATAATCATCAAATAAATGCTATTCGTGGCCCAAGGCATAACCGTATGACTGTAAACCCTACATGTTTTGGGTTCGTTTCCCAGACGAGGTAAATATTTAATATTTTCATTGGATTGCTCTGGTATCAGGGCAAAAGCACGGCGTTGAGTTACACCAGTCAATACACATTGTATATTTATTTATATTAAAGCTGAATAAAATACTTTGTTTAATAAAAAACAAAATCACTCCACAGTGATCTACGCTTGTATCTTTCAAACTATACACCAACTTAAAGGCGTACGTAACGGGTACATGTTCCTATATTATATTAATGTACTTTGTACAGGTGGATCCATACGTGAAAAGTTAGCTTTATATATAACTAGCGACCCTCTTGCGGCTTCGCCCGCTTTAACTACTGGAATGTACTGCTTTATGTAATGTATGTTTGCAAAGCACTTAAGATTAATTAAACCCTAATGCAACCCGCATTTTTGTAGTTTCAATAAGGATTTTCCAATTGTTTTACACAGCAAGGATTTTTTAGTAGGTACCGTAATTTTAAATCTGTGCTACTAATCTTTTCAAGTACTTATTAAAATATATTTAAATGACTATTTTTAGATAGTTAAATGACTATTTTTAAACGGAAGAAATTATAAACAAAAACCTACCTACTAATAACTACTACAAAAAATATGAAACCAAATATATCGCGCTGAAATAATACATTCAACTCCAATTATCCAATACGTGCAAACGCATCTAAATCTTCGTTGCTATAAAGGCAGGCGGGTTTTTTTTTTCGAGCTTGTGGTTAATGCTGAAGAGGGTATTCTGTCCCTGATGAAAAGCAAGCACTACGTGGCTGCCTGTGAGGAAAATTAAATAGAATGCATCGGCCGGGAATCGAACCCGGGCCGCCCGCGTGGCAGGCGAGCATTCTACCACTGAACCACCGATGCGTGTAAGGCAGGCGGGCGCGGCGGACGCATGGCGAGTGGCGAGCCGTTTCGCAGCAAGGATTTTTTGATATTGTAACAACTTCTAAAGTACTTATTAAAATGAAAAACAGTAAAAGACAGTTTTGATCTACATTAAATGGCCAACGTAACTAATATACTTATTTATATGCTGAGAGTAAGGGATAAGTGAAACTTGAGTAACATACATGAGTAACATACTTGAGTAACATACATATAGGTGAAAATCGCATAAAAATCCGTTGGGTGGTTTAGAAGAAGAAGAGTTAGAAAGTTCAGACAGACACAAAAAGCGACTTTGTTTTATAAGATATAGGATAGGATAGGATAGTCATTTTGAGATCTGAGTATCGAGAGAGAGAATCTGTATCCAGCATTTAGCAGGGCAGGCAAAGGAACACTCCGTTCTCCATTTTTCGTTAAATTCTCGAGGCATTGCGTGTTGAAGAAAGAAAACCGAAGAATGGAGAAATTAAATTATTGAATATTTCATTTCCTCGAGCAGGAATCGAATGCACAACACACACCCAGTCACACATTTGTGCATCTGTGCAGCGACTGGTCTCTACTTTAATTAAATTTAAATAAATAAACTCTACATATAAAACAAAGACACTGAAATTATGTAGAATTAAAAGCAAGATCAAACTTAATAGGATGTCCAGTGAATTTGCATGAACCACAGTGAAAACATTAGTTTCTGTCTAATTAAAATAAAGACCGTTGTATCGAGTCTCGTCCAAGTATTTAGCTTAGGTACACTATTAATCATTTATATAAACGACATCAAACGACACAAATACAAATCACAGCCAGACGAAAAGTAATATAACAAATTTAATTATACTATTATAAATAATTGAATCTGAATAGTTGTTTAAAATATTTCTCCCTATAAAAATGGTCTAAAAAACCAACAAAAAACAAAGAGAGAAAGAGAATTGTCGATTAAGTCAATTTTCAAACAAAAGAAACTAAACCAAAATCGGTTCAACCGTTTTAGAGCTACGATGATACAAACGGACATACATGTACACCTTTTTTTTCTTTGGGTAATTAATAAATCTTGGTATACACATATATAAATAGCGTAATAGAAGTTTACCATAATAAAAATATGCATATCTTATTACTAGAATTACAAAAAAAGCTCTGATTCACGCTGTATCGCTCACACAGCAGGATAGACAGATAGAACCTAGTGTTACGACATTCTATTCCCCACTTTAAATCGAATTCTGGAGGTATTGTGTGTGGCGTCACTCAACGCCGAGATTTGCCTCGACACCAGGGCGAAAAAATGGAAATATAAATTTAATTAAATGTTCCATTTCCTCGAGTGGCGATCGATCCCACAACCAGTCGCGTTTACAATCCCACTTTGTGCCCCTGCGCCACTACTGGCCTCTAAATAACAAAATAATTATTATAAATATTTATATAATTTTATAATAATTTTTATTTATGAGAAAATAATATAAATAACTTCGATTTTGAGACGACATGAAAATTCGATTTAAACAATATTACAGGCCAACATAGAATGAAAACAATGCGGTCCGTAGAATTTAATATATGTAGAGGAATGGGCAGAACTGACAACACAAGTATCTACGGGAATTTTTAGGAATCCCTTGTTAGAACAATGTGAATCTCAAGATTCGACTTCAGATTACGATTTTATTGTTTAATATTCTAAGGTTCAAATAAACCTATTTTAATTATTTTAAAACTAGCATTAAACACTGAGCCAGTCATGGCACGGAGATACATTCGAGGAAATGAAATATTTAATCCTCCTCCCTCTATCTGCCTCTCTCTCTCTCTGCCGCCTTTGCTACATGCGGGATACAGCGTGAAGCAGTAAAATTTTTTTTTCTTTTAAACCTTTTAACAAAACTTGATAGATGGATAATCGACAAAGATATTATGGTAACTAAGCGAAGTAAGTGACACCAAGAAATTACAAGATATTAAATAAATCAAAATAATTTCATTGCAAAATTAAAAAATCAATATCATATTATAGTGGCAAACGGAAGTAACCAAGGGAGAACGATACCTTAGGTTCCCAGGTCCTTCCTTCTACCTACGCTCCAATATCCGGTAACATGGCAGTCGTGGTCTCGAGTGGAAATTGAACTCACAACCATTGCGTACTTAATAAATATAAATACGTATATCATTCCACATAACAACAAATGTTTATTTAACTTTTACAAACAGGAAACACGCACGTCTTTATATAAACATCAAAAACAATTTAAAAGCTAAATTTCTGTTCTACGCATGTAAAGTTTCTTCGCAAATATCAGAAAACAACGACAAGGACAATAAAAGTAGCAGCTGACAAGGCTTTTATATACAGTATATTCCGCTATTACTTTTCAACTTTTGCAATACATGTCATTATGATTGTACGTTTAGAATAAACATTTACCTTCTCATCGTGGCATTTAGAACCAGTTTGAAGTTCATGAGAGTTCATGAGAATTATATTATGAGTTTTTTAATATTATTTAACTTTCCCATACAAAATATTGAGGTCTTCGTGAGCCAGGGGCACAAGAGTGTGCTGCCTATCCTGCTTTGTGCGGGATACAGCGTGAAGCTGATCTGAATCTCAGCGTGAGCTGAAATTCACTAAATATGTTTTTATGTCATACTTACACCTAAGATGGACATATAAGAGAAACTTACGATATAATACTCTATTTCACGGTTTCTTTATTGTTATTATTACAAAAAACTAACTCATAGATAAAAATATGTTCTTACTTTATTGAAATTAAGAATATATTTTGTTCTATAACAATATAATTTTCGTTATATAGCACTCACGAAGTAGTACCTACTAATCCTTAAACCCGTGCTATATCAACATGGGACGATCGTAGATGTAATACTACACTCACAGTATATAATATAAATTGCTTTAGAGGAACATCAACTTAATACATTTTCTGGACTGCCATAATATATTTGGCCTAATAACATGGATACAACATGAAAGATATGTGAGTCAATTATTTTTAACGTCACACTGTGAGCGAGCACAATAGGGTAGGCAGAGAGAACCTAGTGTTAACACACTCTGTTCCTCATTTTTCACTGAATTCTGGAGGCATTCCGTGGTCTCAACACTGAGATTTTGCTCTTGTGAGAATTGAACCAATAAAATACAAGATAATTAAATTTTAGTTAAATTTTAAGTTTATATTTTATAACACTATGCACACAGTTAGCTTTAGTATAAATGTAAGCAAACGTGAATCAGCCACCTTAAGACCTGAACACAGAGAGTAGGAAGAGACTTAGTTAATTTTATGCCGTTCACGCTTACTTTAATTTCTCGCTTCGTTGATAATTTTCTGGCGCCCGCATCCATGGAGAAAATCTGGGGGAAAGTTCGCCCTGCAATGTAATTTAAATGCAGATGCTGTACACNCAAATGCTAGGAGTCTCAAATTTTGCATGGACGTCACTTATAGGACGTAGGTACTCATGGAGACAGAAATGAATAATAACGTAGTTTACGCAGGCGAAGCCGCGGGCGGGCCGCTTGTATTATCTAAAATCGAACTCTACCTAAATGTTTTAAATAAGTATATTAAAATGTCTGAATTGGGCCTTATACCATACTCCTAAGAAATGTAAAAAACACAAATACAAGGCAATAAACGTCTACTAGATTCATTACATCAGATTTCTAAATAGAATCTCTCTAATTAAATTTAGCTAAATATAATTCTTACGAAACCATACGTACCATTTGGTCAAGAGCTATTATAGTATTTGAAGTTTGTAGAGCAAAGCTTTCACGGATCATTTTTCAGGGTTCCTTACCTCAAAAAGTATATACGGAACCTCTGTTTTGTCCGAGATTACGTGGAGGTATGAGGTAGCTGAATTCGATTCTCACTCGAGGAAGTAAAATATTTAATAATTTCCTCATGAGATAACGATGCAAAACGCCTTCATAATCCAACTGAAAGTGGTAAACGAAAATGCCTTAATGGGTAGACTTACTTATAAGACTACCCACTCACGAATCGCAAATCCCTAAAATGCGAAAAAACTAAAATTTTAAACTTATAATATTTCCGTAGGTACAATCTGTTTATATATGAAGTTTTTGTGAAATTGGTTAATCCTATTATATAACAGGTAAAAGCTTTATTGGATGTCAATACAATTTTATTTCCCAATTCATTTTAAAGATAACGTTATCAGATTTTAAATATATATTGCACACGAAAATACCTTATTAAAATATCGAAGCTGTTGTCAACTTTTAATCAGATGGTTTGGGTTGTTATGAAAATTTAAATCGGGCCGATAGCCGTGAAGCACATGAAGCTCATCGAAATTAAAAAGTTACGGTAAAAATGTAGAGAGAATGAATAAATGAAAAATTTTAAAAATATTTTTCAAGAAAAAATCATTATTATTTATAAATAACGACCAAAATCGTTAAAAATGCTATTGTATTTTTCATATTAACAATAACATATTGAATCGTATTACAATAAATACAGTATTTATATTAATTTACGGGTGGAATCTGAAAGCTTTTACGATTAAACTTATATTATAATTTATTTTATACTATTTTTTTTTATCTATATAAGTAATTTTATTTTCATCATATTATTCATAAATTTAAGTATTTAATTTTGAATACATCATTATGTTCATGTATTTGTTTATGTTTTTTCTATTATTAATATTTGTATTATTAAATCACTTAAATCCTAAAGCATCATCAAATTAGCATTAACTCAAAAACATATATATTTTAAAAGTAAATAGTATTATTCCGTTCCCAATTTTCTATTAATTATAATATTATTTATTTAAAACACCAAACATTTACACCACTATTGTGGAGGCTGTAGTAATTGTTTGTGGCTTGAATTTATTTTAGATGAGTCGTTCCATTTTATTATGACTAGAACATAGTGCCCCAGAAAGAATTTCTAAAAAACACCTCTCTGTGTACGGTCGCGCTAACAACCATTTAAGTGAAACGCTTCTTGGCACGACCTTCTCGACGATAATAATTAACTGGTGTTTTCTGTTATGTTAGAAAATATCCTAAGTATATATTTTTTGGAGGTTTTCGTGGTGCAAGGATACAAACGTGTAACTGAAAGCAACGGTAGGGAGTTCGATTTCCACTCGAAGGAATGAAATGTTCATTATTTTCATTTCGTCGCTCTGGTAACCAAGGGATTATCCGGGATACAATTTGAAAGTAAAAAATAATACTAAATCATTGAAATTTTACTTAAGTCTTTATTACAAACAGTTATAAATATAATGATGTTATTAAAACTTGCAAGTCTTAAGACGTAAAATAAGCATTAGCGTTATTTGAAATTTGAATCTACATCCACTGTGATATGTAAGTTCAACTAAGCCCTGAAGGTGTGCCTTGCACTTTATATTTTTTTTGCTATAAAAGTGATAATTATTCTGAGTGAATGTCGACTGAAATCAATATTCGTGATATAAAAACTTTGGAACTGTATAATCAATGAATTGAACTGATAAAAGGATTTAAAACCAATTTTAATGATTTACGGGTACATGTTAATGTTTAGAAACAACGAATTTTTAAATTTTACTTTTTCTTTAGAATTTTCTTACGTTTGCATTTTCTATTTTTAATCTGCACTCGCTACATTGTAAACAACTGTTTATATTAAAATGTTTTTTTTAGATTGCTGATCTGAGGAGCAACAGAGATAGAAATGAAATATTTAATATTTTCCGTCCTTTGCTCTGGTGTTGAGGCAAAGCACTGCGTTGGGTTCCGCGTAAAGGGTACCTTAACACTAGGTTCCTCTGCATACTCTGCTGTGTTCGGGATACAACGTAAACTGTTTTTTATCTCATTTACCACAGTAAATAATGCTCGTATTTCATTTTTACGTTTGGGAATCGAATCCCCATCATTGCATAATTTTACTAATTTACACACAAATTAAAAATAAAATTCAATAATCACTCACCTTTACTAAATTTCGTATCCTTATAACTAGTACTGGAAACTTTGAACGAAGAACTTGTATGGTTAAACATTTTCGCGAGCGATCCTTCACTAATAAACCCCCACAAAAAAACACACCTCACTAAGGTTCCCTTAAAAAATCAGTGCAAAATTTTCATTCGCAAACGAATATTATTAATACGATCTTGCCAGACAGCGAGTGGCCGAAACTGTACTTGGAGCGGGCGGCCTAGATGCGTTATTTTTGTTTCCCTCCACTCACGTTGTTTATTCAATTTTAATAACAATATTTCCCGCTGCATCGTTAGTTCCATTTCCGGAGTTTTCGAATAAAATTCCACGCTTTTAGGTCGTATTTACAGATGATAATTAAAAGGTACGGTCGAAAACATTTGCTGGTTCGCTAAAGCTTAATAAGCAACTTTAATTTTTATGTTTATTATATCATTATATTTTTCATCACGTCGGCTTTATGTTTTTTTTATTTATGATACTGTAAATTTTAATTGGTGGCGTAGCGCAATGGTGGCGTGTTGCAACACGTGTGTGGTTGCGGGTTGAATCCCGTAAGAAAATATATAGATAAGAAAAAATATATATTTCTAAATTTCCTCTTTGGTAAAAATCAGTAACTATAACGTAGTAGATAGAGAGCTACTACTGAATTGAACACACTGAGTGACGGAACTTAACGCCATATTTATCTTACCATAACATTGAAGTAAAAAAAAATATCTAAAGGGATTGAATTCATTTACATCGCGCTCACCGGTAAAAGCTGACTCGTTGAACTATGGTAGCTACATAAAAAACATATTTAATCTTAGATTTGGTTTTATTAATGTATTAAAAAAGTATAATAATAAATATCTATAAACGCCCACTATCTGTATCCTTGAAATAAAAATGTTAGTGAAATTGGTGGGCAATGTGGCCAGTTTTACGGCTAATTGGCATTTAAAAAATATATGACATTGGAATTAAAATAGAGAAACATTACACTACACATTTTATTATTATTTTATATTAAAAAGAATTTTAAATTTGATGTTTTTGCAGTATGTTTTAAAACTATAAGCTACCAATTTTTAACCGACTTTTGCAAAGGGAGGAGGGTTTCAATTCGACAGAATTTTTACAAAATAAGATTTAAAAGTATAAACATGTTATAAATATTGCGAAATGATTAACACAATTCATTGCGTGCACTTAGTACTATTGGGATAAAATAATTAACTATTTAATAAATATACTATTCAGGCCGTCGTAGCGCAGGGACACAAGCGTATGGCGATTGTGGGATCGATTTTACTTTCCTCGCTCGGTAACGAGGCAAAGCGCGGCGTTAAGTTCCGTCAGTCAACACGCAATGACTCAAGATTTCGGTGAGCGAATAGCGGGGAACGAAAGTGTCTTAATAGGGAACAGAAAATCTTAACACTATGTTCCTAGATTCCCTCTGCCACAGCTAAAAAATCTTTACCTAATATTTATATCTCCTACGATAAATAAATCTATATATATAAAATCGAAAGGTCACTCACTCGTCACTAAATCTCAGAAACTACATGTGCAATGTCTCAAATTTTGCATAGGAGTTATTTATAGGACGTAGGTGCTCGCTAAGACGGGAATTTGCAATATTCGACTTCTAAGGGGTTGTTTTTGGGGTTGAAAGTAAAGAAGAAATGCTAGAAGTAGTTGCAAGGACGTCACTTATAGGAAGTAGGTACTCATGGAGACAGACATTTATAATAACGTAGTTCACNAGTGACGGAACTTAACGCCATATTTAACTTACCATAACATTGAAGTCAAAAAAAACATCTAAAGGAATTGAACCCATTTACATCACGCTCACCGGTAAAAGCTGACTCGTTGAACTATGGTAGCCAGACAAAAAAACATAATATTCAATCTTAGATTTAATATTCATAATGTCTTAAAAATATATAATAATAGATATCCACAAAACGCCCACTATCTGTATCCTTGAAATAAAAATGTTAGTGAAATTGGTGGGCAATGTGGCCAGTTTTACGGCTAATTGGCATTTAAAAAATATACGACATTGGAATTAAAATAGAGAAACATTACACTACACATTTTATTATTATTTTATATTAAAAGAATATTAAATTTGATGTTTTTGCAGTATGTTTTAAAACTATAAGCTACCAATTTTTAACCGACTTTTGCAAAGGGAGGAAGGTTTCAAATAAATTTTAAAAGTATAAATATGTTATAAATATTGCGAAATTATTAGCACAATTGACTACTTTTGAATAAATACTCTATTGAGACTATCGTAGCGCAGGGACACCAGCGTATGGCGATTGAGGGATCAGTTTTACTTTCCTCGCTCTGGTAACGAGGCAAAGTGCGGCGTTAAGCTCCAGTAGTCAACAAGCAATGGCTCAAGATTTTAGTGAAAAGCGTGGAACGAAAGTGTCTTAATAAGGAACAGAAAATCTTAACAACTTATCCTAGATTCCCTCTGCCACAGCTAAAAAAACTTTACCTAATATTTTTTGCCTCCTACGACAAAGAAATATACTTATAAATATCATACAATAAATCCTTGAAAATATACTTTCAATCAAATATCGCCTTTTACAAAAGGAAAAAATTGCTTCCGCTCCCATATACCTAATGATATTTATATAAATTTTCTATATACCTGACACAAATACCTTATTTGATCGACTCCAGTATTAGCTCTATTGATAACATCCATATATAATGTAACAAATCAGTATATTATAATAAATAATATCAGAATATTTTGATTATTTTTTTCATCTTCACGCTCTATCCCGCACACAACAGGATAGACAGAGGGAACTTAGTGCTAAGACACTCTGGACTAATATAGGGAATATTTGATTATCCTAATTATAATTCAATTTTTTAAATTTAGTGAGATAATATAAGATTTATTATTTTCTTATTTTTTTTTTCATTTTTTTTATTGAGTAGTTTTATACAACACACCACTTTGTTTAATTAATTCAATTCAAACGAGCAGATCTTTTAGATACCTATCTATTTCATAGCAATGACGTCAAACTGGGAAGTTCTGGTAAAACAAGATGCAGATTCATTTTCTGTAATCTAAAATACATTTTGTTTATTTTAACTGAAAGTAGGAGAATAATATAATATCATTTGTATGGGAATAGCAGAACTCTTAGCAATGACGAAATATATTTTTATCTACAATCAGTAATCGAGGCCAGCAGTAGCAATATTTAATATTTTAATTTTTTCGTTTCAGTGTCGAGGCAAAAGCGCGGCGTTAAATTCCGCCACTTAACATGCAATGTCTCCTGAATTCGGTGGAAAGTGGAGAGTGGAATGTCTATTAGTTTAAATTTTAAATTATGTTAGTGTAGTCTATACGGACATGCAGTCAGAGTTACCTCGAGCAGTTAGAATATGTAATATACGAGTATGTCGTACACAAGTCTTAGGGGAATATTTATAAGCCGTTCTCAACTCTAAGATCGATCTTGAGATACCGTTTTCATTCAGAAATTGCGTGAGAGCGGTTTATTGACAGTTCTTTATTGACCATGCAGGCGAAGCCATAACTAAAAGCTAGTATATAATAATGATTTATATGTAGGATACAATCAAAGTGACCCAAATTTTAATCGCTATCAATATCATAAGCGCAGTAAGCTTTCGACTAATGAAACGATATCGTCGATCACATCAGGAAAATTGGAACGAACGTATGGAGGAATGGATGTTAAAATATTTACATTATAATGATTGCTATATGTCAAATTAGAAACTTATCATATTTATCTATATATATATTTATATAATATGTAAGTATTTTTTTTTTATTTTTCTGCTTTTGTGTGTAAATAAAGTATAAAAAAATATTTTCTTTTTTACCATACAATCTCTTTCTTCTCAATACAATATGAAATTGGCGAAGTGATATTGTGCTCAAGTGGCATGCTCAAAACGTCATAATCGAAGAACTGAATTGAAAATAACTCAATAAGTTATCAATCTTTCTTTATTTCTCTCTCTCTATTTCTCCATTTTTATTAGATAGCGGACAACGGAATGTAATGACTTGGTTCTCTTTTCAACCCATTGTAAGTTCGATGACACCAGGAGGTAAATATAGCAAATGTCATAAAGTTCACGTAAACGAAATTAAAAGAAAGCGTAAATTTACTTATGAAAGTTAAATACTCGTAAAACTAGCCCTCAAAATACATAGACCGTTTTGAAATTTATTTACAGTATCTACATTGTTAAAATTATCGTAAACTTATCATGAATTTCTAAGTGAATTAAATATATATAGTGTTTAATTAAATGTTAAATATTTTCTGAATAACTATTTATATAATAAATAGTTATATAGTTATATATTAAATAGTTATATAGTTATTAATTATTTGCGTCCCAACTTTAAATTTAACTTATGATGTTCACTACAAAAAGTTTCTTTTTTCATAGTTAAGTTATAAACATTACACAAGTATTGTAAATACCAAATCGGAATAACAATAAATCGTCATATTATCGGCCTCACGCTACAACTCCTTTATTCAAAATATTACAAAAGCCAGTATTTCGAAAGTGTAATTATTGTTTCATTTAAATAAAGACAATGGGGGAAAATATTGTAAAATTGAATTAAAAGAGCATATATTTCTGTTCAAATATTTTATACAAAACTATCATAATATTATTTTTATAAAAAAATTAATGCTTACTCACATATATATATTTTCATTCCTACGCTCTGGTGTCGAGGCAACGAGCGGCGTTAAGTTCCGTCACTCAACACGCAATGCCTCCAGAATTTGGCGGAAAGTGCGGAAGCTAATTTAATTTAGTTATATTTTTTTACGCACATATTATGTAGGATATGTGTATTATAGAAAGGATATAACTTTAATCTTTTTTTACTAATGGCAACCCTGCTAGCAGAGTGCCTAGTGTTAAAACACGCTGTTCTCATTAAGACACTTCCTTTCCCCACTTTCCACCGAATTCTGGAGGCGTGTCGTCGGGAGCAACGAAATGAAAATATTAAAAATTTAATTTCCTCGAACGAGAATCGAACATAAACCTATCGTGTTTACCTAGATGAGTCCCAACGCAATAACTGGCCTATTTTTATCTCCATACAGAACACCATATAGTTGTGAACTAATTTGCATACAGGTCTATGAAGTTGTAAGCAATGAAGCAGTATTAAAACAGAAAGCAGTACAGCATCGATATTTGCTGGATTTTCTAGAGTTCCGAACCAATTTGCTGATAGTTTGCAACTGTTCTGTTGCAAAGTTGGTGTGTACGTTCACTGATAGCAGGTGAGGGATAATGAACTCGATAGGTCTCTAGTAACTTTAACTTGCCCATAGTAATAAATTTATATTTGAACTTGTGACTTTTACTGTAACATATAAGCTTTTTGTTGAAAATTTTGCATCGGGCTTAACTTTCACTTTGCTAATAAATTTATTAATTTATAACATATGTATATATATGTAGTATGCATCATGGTTATTTATATGAAATGCAATGAGTTTGGGTTCGATTCCTATCTGAGGAAATTAAGTATTTTTATTTCTTTGTTCCGGCAAGATAAAAAATGCAATTCAGCCACTCAACACATAAATATTAAATCTGGAAAAGGGGAGATCAGGGCAACATTGACACAAAAACTGTCACATTACTGCGCATAGAATAAAACGTGACACTTTTGAAGTTTAGATATTAATATTGCCATTTTCTTTTCAGCTTCATGTTATATTCCACTTGTAATAGGGTAGGCAGAGAGAGTTTAGTATTAAAACACTTTAGCTTCCACTTTCCGCCGAAACTAGAGAGAAAGAAATAATTGAATATTTTCAATATTAAATAATTCATTAACTCGAGTGGAAATCAAACTCACAACCAGTCATGTTTACAGCCACTAGTGCTCCTGCGCCACCACTGGCCTCTCATATACTTCTCAAAATGTTTATTTTCATGATTTAACTTGAAACCTAACTGATTTAGGTAGAAACATTATATATATGTGCATTATAAAAGCTATTTTATCTTAATGGATGCCAATAAATCATAAGTATATTTGGTCTAAATACTAGTAAAAGTTATTGCACATGTCAAATTTTATCTCATACTGTATTTTGCTCCGCTTATTATTGTTCTAAACTAATCTCGAGAGAAGAGAGAGAAGTTTCTCGAAGAAAAGTTAGTGTCAACGCACTCCGTTCTCCCAAATTGCGCATTGAGTAATGACCATCAAGTCGATATTTGATTTATAAAATATTTACATACATAAATGGAGAAACAACTAAATATCTACAGAAAATACATGCCATAATAAGATTTTTTTAATAATATCTACAACTTTAAAATAATGTGCACCATCATATCTTAAGATACTTAGACAGAAAGACAATTATGTAAACAAACGTAAATAATATAAATTATTATTGTTTTTATGATATTACCAGAGCAAGGAAATGAATTAAAATCCCAAAATTATGTTTACTATTAAATTACCTTTTATATATAATATAATAAATAGTTAAAATTAAATGTCTCTCCCCGTTTACTCGAAACTTTCTGCCCTCATAAATTATAACACAAAAGGAAAAGAACAGATTCTGCTATCTTCCAGTTTGTGAAGTCTCCAGAAATTTATGTTTATTTCACATTCAGTAAACAATTAATTGTTCATATTACAAAATAAAATTTTCATTTATATATTAATTTTTATTCAAATTATTTATTTTCCCTCTTTTTCTATATAAATTACTCGTACTTTAATAAATTAAATAATTTAAAATAATTTCTTATACATCACATGTCGACTTTATGGAAAAAAGCGCGTATCTCGCCTAACAAAAGAGACGGTGATCAGTCTATTTATGTTGTGAACAAAGTAAAGGGTAGCTAAATAGGTCACCACAGTTCGACGATCAGGATTTTTCCATTCATTAGCCTCAAGTCCTGCAGCGTCCTAGATAGGCAACAGGCTTCATTAGCCTTTCCCATATGACCGATCACCTTCGATAATATGGTCGCTATATATAAAAAATCGGTTAAGTGCGAGTCGGTTTCACATGCTGAGGGTTCCGTACCAATTGTAAGATTTGTAGGTCAACGAGATGTACAAGTAAAAGTTGATTTAAGTTTGCTCTCATTTTATTATATACTAGCGGACGCGCGCAGCTTCACCTGCGGGTAATAGGGTAATAATACCCTTAGGGGTAAATTCTAATAAACTATGAAACACGTGTTCAATGAAATATTTTTAAGAGTCTCATTTTAAAATCTTATAAAAATCAGTGGCGATTTAGACTTTTCTAAACGAACTTTCAACCCCCTATTTGCACCCCTAGGGGATGAATTAAAATGAACCACGAAACATGTATTCAATTAAATATTTTTAAGAGTCTAAGTTTCAAATTTTATAAAAATCGGTGGCGATTTATAGATTTTTCCATACAAACTTTCAACCCCTTATTTGCACCCTTAGGGAGAGAATTCTAGAAAACGATGAAACACGTGTTCAATTAAATACTTTTAAAGATCTAAATTTTAAATTTTATAAAAATCGGTGCCCATTTAATTTTTTTTCCATACAAACTTTCAACCCCTATTTCACCACTTTAGGTTTAAAATGTTTAAAATCCCTTCTTAGTGGATATCCAGATTACGAAAGTAAACATCTGTCCAAATTTCACGTTTTTACCATCAGCGGTTACGGCTGTGCGTGCGTCTTACCTCAGTCAGTGAGGTCAAGTCCTTTTATATATATAGATTAATTTTTACGTTTTGTATTTTTTCCTTTATTGGTATTGTAAGTTCTCACTTTGTCCACGGGAAGTACCCTTTAGGTTTTGATTACGCAGCGAAATACTTAAATGCCTTGGAAATTGCCTAGAAGTTGATATTTGACTTTAATTTCAGCTTGATATCTTCAAGTGATCTCTAGATAAATACACTTGACAGACAAACAGACGGCCAACAATGTGGTCTGATCAAGGTTTTTTAGGTTTGAGTCACAGAACCCTAAAAATATATAATTTAACGCAGCAATGCGTTTTAAAGGGGTGAGACTTAATTTTGTTACTTATATTTTTAAACCGCTCCTGGTGTAATCAGGCATTAACTAGTAAAAAATATACAGTAATCTATAATTAAAAATGAGTTAGATAGAAGTAATTTTCTTTTAATATGCTTAGCGAATGCTAATATAAACTAATATAAAATTTCATTATAACATAGTATATTTCAAATGCAAGTTGTTATATCCTTATTTATATATATTTTCACGCGGTATCCTGCACACAGAAGGCAGAAGAAATATAGTGTTAAGACACTCCATTTCCCACTTTCCACCGAATTCTTGGGGCATTTCCGATTTTTTCGAGGTATTGATTTGATGGCATGGATTGTTCAATGGCACAACTCAAGCTGAGCTTTTTGCCTTAATGTCAGAGCAAAGAAATTAAAATATTAATAAATAATAATACAACAATATATAAATATTTAGATTTTTTAACTATTCTATTGGACATTAATTAAATACTGATCAATGGAACTTCTTAATTAAAAGTCAAATACTGTTTGAAACGATTACGTTTACCGCCTGATGTATGTGGTTGGACTTCAAATGGCCACAAACGTTTCATTTAGATCCAAATTCGACTTAAGCTACTTAACTAATTTAATTTAAATTGGAAATTTTAATGAAATATTTTTGGACTAGAAAATATCAATTTTATTTTAGAAATTTATGTTCTTCTTTAGAATTCATTGTAATTTCAATGATAATAGTTATTTGTTTATATTCCAGTACACCACGTAAATAATATGATATAGCCAATTTTTTTAAAGATTCAAATAAAACAATATTTTCCAATGTCGAATCTAGCAAATCAGGACTTTGGAGCAAAGTTTGCGATAGTAAAATGAATATTAAAGAATTAAAATACATGTTTACTATGTAAACTGTTATATTAAATCTAAAGAAAGATTTATATAATTGTCTTGTAAAATTTCTGCAATATATCATAGTTGTAAATGTCCTACAGAACACATTTAATAGCGACAGGAACTTTATTACACTCTCACACTGGGAGTTCACTTATACAAAGTTTTTCAATAAAAAAACCTTTGCCTACCAAGTAATAGAATACAGTATGAGGTAATTGAAAGAGAAACTTGGAGAGCAGCCCAAAGGTATTGATAATGAAAGTTCGGAACTTGAAAATGAATAGGTATATCAGTTTCGCGGCGGATTCGCCGGTTTTATGTAAATCTCCTTAAAGCCCCTTTACATTTCACCCGAATTTATAGTACTTTCTTCCAGAAAGTTAATTTTGAAACCTCTTGGCCCTCTCGGAACTCATTTGACTATCAAGCGGGGTTAATTGCTGGTTTTATTCAAAAGCAATCAATACGTCACTTAGAATTTAGTTTATTCGTGTTAATGGTGGATGCCGGATATTGGAAAATTTAATAAAATTCTCGCTTTCTTTTTGTTGTAATAAATTAAATGACATCAGCCTTTGAATTTTTTATTGCTGAATTTTAAAATTATGGACAGCTGTCATGTTTATTAAATTTAATAATGTTAATGTTCAGTATTATAACACTCTATAAATATAAATTAAAGATTTTTTTATTAATATCAAATTTGTCCAATTCTCCACCGTACTGTAATAGCTTTATAGATATGGGCGTAGCAAGGGGGGCCGGTTGGCCCGTGTCCACCCCAGAATAGTCTCGTGCCCACCCATTTTACTAACAAAAAGTTTGTCCTGAAAAAATACAAAAAAAACAACATTTAAAGTCTAAATCACCCCAGAAAATATCTTTGAATTCCCCCATGACTTCTGACTCCGTATTCGTAGACTGAGACACTCTATACTATAAAATAATACAATATAATATCAATGTGGTAAACAGTACAATGCTTCTAGTATAAAATCATCAACATTGAAATAAGAATAATAAATACAAAATATTTATATTGGATAAATATTGAAATTATTAAAATAGCGTCGCTCATTGCACATTTTTCGCTTACTGTAGCTTCTGGCTTGCAATTAATGAAACTCGATCATAGCGGCGGTGATCGCTTTGAACTGAGAAATAAATAAATCCGTTTTCAAATTATCTTTAACTTTTACGTTAAAAATATAATTTTAATAGTAATAAAATTTTAATCTCCATACAGACCAGAGAAAATTTACATAGATTTTTCCATTTTCCTGCTTTTTAATTAATATAATGTGAGAAAATATATTTAAATAGAATTTTTATTCATCTGACTTTTAAGGTTTTAGGTAAGATAGCTAGCTTTGACGATCACTGCTACGAATTTATCGGTCTCGCGGGAACACTTTTATAGTTTCAGACGCCGCGCGCCGCCTAACGAGAGGCAAGTGATTCAGCGCTAAAAGCAAAAACGAAGAGTTCAAAAACATTATGTGAACAGAAAGTAAATTGTGATAAATTTTCAAGTTTTCAATTCATTTTAATAATGTCAACAATGCTAAAAAAAATATAAGGGAATTAAATATATATTAAATAACGTATACGAAGGACTCTAGGGAATATATGGAAAATAAAAAATTGCAAATTTCTTTTACTGCTGTTTTAAACAACTTACTAATATAAGGTCAGTTTTCGATTCAAAAGAGCAATAAAAACATTTACGATATTTCACTTTCGTACAAACTTTATCTTAGGACAACCGATTTTTTTTCAGTTTCAGTTTCACGCTGTATCCCGCATGTGGCAGGATAGGAAGAGGGATATTAATAGTATGCATGAAAATGTTAATATTTAATTTCTTCAAGTGGGAATCAAATCAACAACCCATCGTGCACGCCCCGACTAGCCCTAAGTACATAATATGCATATTTTAATATATTTTGTCTTCAAATTAAAAAAAATGTATATATGTGTAACAACGTTTGCTAAAGGTCATAAAACAAAGGATTAAAAACCCACTACTCTCGTTTGTAAAACTATCTGATTTGCATATAGATTGTACAAACGATTGTTTACGATAGGTTTTCTACATTCTACAATTTTTATTTTCATATCAATACAATATACTAAAAATACTTTACTAACATTGAGGATTTAAATAAATTAATGGTACAAATTATANAAAAACAGACGGAATATGACCAATAAATACACTGGTCTGACAGACCCGACGTCCATATGTGTGTTATAAAAAAATCACGTCCATAGTTAAAGGTTAAACAACTTACTAACATAAGGTCAGTTTTCGATTCAAAAAAACATTTACGATATTTCACTTTTGTACATACCTACTTTATCTAGGACAATCGATTTCTTTTTCAGTTTCAGTTTCACGCTGTATCCCGCATGTGGCAGGATAGGAAGAGGGATATTAATAGTATGAATGAAAATGTTAAATATTTAATTTCTTCAAGTGGGAATCAAATCAACAACCCATCGTGCACGCCCCGACTAGCCCTAAGTACATAATATGCATATTTTAATATATTTTGTCTTCAAATTAAAAAAAATGTATATATGTGTAACAACGTTTGCTAAAGGTCATAAAACAAAGGATTAAAAACCCACTACTCTCGTTTGTAAAACTATCTGATTTGCATATAGATTGTACAAACGATTGTTTACGATAGGTTTTCTACATTCTACAATTTTTATTTTCATATCAATACAATATACTAAAAATACTTTACTAACATTGAGGATTTAAATAAATTAATGGTACAAATTATAACTCTGTCAACAGTAAAATAATATTGAATTTTATTTTATTATTCATAAATGTTAAGTAAAGCTTGCTATCATACAATAGCAGTAGGACAAGCAGAAGGAACTTAGTATTAAGGTATTCTATTCTCCATTCTTCTTCAAATTCTGAAAGCATTGTGTGTTGAGTGGCGAAACTCAACGCCGCGCTTTGCCTCGACACTAAAATGAAAAAATGAAAATATTTAATTTAGTCGAATGGGAATCGAATCCACAGCTTGTTGCGTTTATAATCCCCATTTTGACCCCTGCGCCACGACTGGCCTCATGACCCCCATATGACCTCACGGTTTTTATGTGTTGAGTTCATTATTCTTATATGATGATATATAGCATCCTTTGTTATAAAGCTTATCCCAGTCAACACCATTGTGTTGATACATCTTATTTTGCTAAGTGCAGTGTGTTGCAGCTTTCATCTTGCTTTACCAGCTTACTCTCGGTAAAATGATAAACACGGCTATATATAATAAATGGACCAAAAGTGCTTATAATATTATTATTATTATGGGTTTTCAATTTATGTATTTTATTTATATGTTTTTTAGAGAAATATTAATGTGGAGCCACCACATTAATATTTCTCTAAAAAACATATACTTTTTTATGGATAATTGAATTTATAATGGTAAGTAAAGTCGTTATCAGGCCTTAAAAATTGTGTCAATACAATTTCTATGAGATTTAATCTAATAATAATGAAAGTGGGAAAGTTTGCTACAATTTCCTTATCACCTAATGATAACAAAATCTTTTTTTTTATGTAACAGAAATTTCAATTACCATTCATTTTCCTTTGAAGTTTACTATTTTTATTCAATATACATATTTTTAAGACAAATTTGTACACAACGAATGTCTGTCTACCTTTATTCGTGCCATAATGCAGTACAGTCCGGTTCATTTGGCGCATCTCGCTCAACTTTAGTAGTAGATAATATTTTAGAAAAGCTATCTGTTTTCGAATTTTTAGAAAATATAGTGTATTTTGGTACTGATTTTCTTTTTTTTTTGTATTACTTGGTTCTGCCGTCCAGTATAAAAATAAGATAATTTATTTGCAACCCTAGATTAGCTACGCTTAAAATTACAATATACGTAAAAATGTGCGCAGGCAGAGAGCTTTGTACTTCAACGTTCAATATATTTTTTTATAAACTATTGTATAAAAAAAAAACTATATCTTTTGAAAAAAATTATGTAAAAATTTTACTTTCCAATTCAAAAGTGTGTCGTAACAACCTCCTCTATCCTGTCTACTCGTATACTCGTAGTGTGAGGTGGTAGCAATTACTCGTACAGGACCAATTACATGTTTTTAGTTTTGGCGCAGGGGCACTAATGTGTGACTGTAACGCGATAGGTCGTGCGTTCGATTCTCATTCGAGGAAATGAAATATTTAATATTCTCATTTCTTTGGTCTAGTGGTTTTAGGCGAAAAGCTTGGCGTCGAGTTTTACCATTCAACACACAATGCCTCCAAAAATTCGGTTGTAAATGGAAAATGGAGTGTCTTAACACTAGGTTCCCTTTTCCTAATCAGCACACTAAGTATTTAATGTCTAATGTCAACATTTTTTTATATTAAAATGCGATCTTAAGCAATATTACGATTTTATTACAAAAAAATTCTTACTCTTAATATAGCATTTCTACATTATTTTTATTATCTAAGTCCAATGGTCCTGTTGTGAATAGAATCCAAATTACTTGAAAAATTTTCCAAGTGCATTCCTTCTCGGCTCGAACGCTCTAGTTAAATTCCTCCTTAATACAATTTACAAGGAATTGCTTATTGCTTATTGACTTCCTTTCTCGAATAACACGATTATGTCGTAACGGGAATCGTAATTAAGTTCACTTCAAATTGACCTGAAACTGTTTCGTTATTTTTCTTTCCAATATTATTTTTTCTTGCTAATGAAAGTTATTGGAAATATAAAAGTGAAGTAAAATTTTATTATAAATACTATTATTATTATGATTTCAGTTTCACGCTGTATCCCGATTATAGCAAGATAGGCAAAAACCCATTGTTAAGAGACACCGTGTCCTACGTTCAGCCGAATTTCCAAGGCGTTGCGTATTGACTGGCGGAATTCAACGCAGTGCTTTGCCTCGATACCAAAGCAAAGAAATAAAAATATTAAATATTTCGTTTCCTCGAGTGGGAATCGAACCCAAAATTACCCACATTTACAGTCACTCTTTGTGTCCCTGCACCACTGGCTTCTATAATAAATAAAATTTACTGCATCAATAATAAATAAATTTTCAACGATGAATTACAAAAGAACAATATTATATTTTTACTAAAAAAAACCATTATCGAAATATTTTACCAAAACAAACTCGTATATATTTTTTTACCAACCGAAACGTTTAACATCATACTGGTGACATATGTCGATTCAATTTCATATTTTTACCTTACGCCGATACAGTCTTTTGTTCGGAAATCCCATCGCTTGATATGACGTGTAAAAGACAGCTCCCACCGTCCTCCGAATGTCACAAAAATCCATACTCCATCCCTCCTCCAGATCAAGACGGAACTCTCTAAAACAGTTCAGCTCGGTCAAGTTACGTTAGTTTTTCCACTGCTTTAGGAACATGAGAATGTGATCGAACTTTAGGCACGTTTATATCTCGCGTAATAAATAATAATGTTTTTTTTATAATATGTAATTGTACCGCATATAGCAGGGTAGGCAGAGGGAACCTAGTGTTACTCACTATGTTACAAACTTCCCGTCCAATTTTTTGCCCAACTCAACGCCAGGATTTTACCTTAGTGCCAGAGTAAAGAAATGAAAATATTAATAAATAATAATTCATTCCCCCGAGTGCGGATCGAACCCACAATCATCGAGTTACAGTCACACCTTTGTGCTCTTGAGTCACCATGGTCTTATGTTTTTTTTTTGTTTTGTTATATCTTACTCGTGTTCATAATTTATTAAAAACTTGTTGAATTCTTATTTCGTTTGTTCTAGAATATGTAAAAGTGATTCTACATACAAATGTAAATTTATATTTCCAATATACTTCCACTTAATTGAATATTTAAGTTAATAATATTATTCATAGTTTATTTTCCCTCTAAAAGTAATTTTTTGTATGACGTATAATATAAACGGTCTCTCTGTGGGTGGAGGGTGTTTCAACGACGCCTTGTAATCTCAAGTTAGCGAGCAATTTGGTGTTTGCTTTCAGTATTGCAGCTTTGACTATTGGATTGTATTTATTCTGAAATAAAACGAGTTTTATTCGAGTGGTATTTTTATTAAGGGGTTATTGGTAGTGCGGTAACGCAGTGGAGTATTGGATTGTATCGTATTATACTATGGTTGCGGGTTCATTTTTTAAATTATTTTAGAGGGATATTTAGAATTATTTTTAACATATATCCTATTAAAAGCAATATATTTTTTATAGCAATTAACAAATAGAAAGTCTCTAGAAATGCGTTACATATAATTATATTAACAAAAACGCAAATAAAATTGAATTTACAATTTTTGTCAACTTATCATCATCATATAAATATGACAATTCAATTTAACCCTTAAACCCTTAAGTCACCCGACTTCACCTATTGCATTTGAAGGAAGTTGATTTTATGTAGTTTTTTTTAGCTTCACGCTTTATCCCACACATAGCAGGGTAGGCAGAGGGAACCTGGGAATCTAGGGTCTTAATACACTCCTGTTTTCCACTTTCCACCGAATTCTAAGGGTATTGCGTATGGTGGAGCTCAACGCCGCGCTCTACCACGTTACCAGAGCGAAGAAATGAAAATATTTCATTTTCATGAGTGGAAATCGAACCCACAACTAGCCTCAAGGTACTCGTATGTACAGGTAGTAATGTTATATATGATGTTTACTTTTATAATAACTTAATTATTAAATCTAAATTTACAAAGTAGTTAACTGCACGTTCAAATACAAATTGTAGTTCCAAATAATATATGCTTAAATGTATGTAATTTATCAAGTCATAAGATTATACATGTAAATTTAAGCTTTATTAATCCCTAATAAGGATTAAAATTCTCTGTTTGGGACAAAGGAAATTTGACTGCCGCCTGTATTTAGTCTTTCTCTATATAGATGGATATTTGGAGTCAAATTAAGCCTCGGATGTCCACATTTTACTCAACTCAGACTGCATGTTCAAGTGAATGTGGCGTTATTAAGCTGGTAATTTCACCAAGTGCTGAACCGTAACAACTCAAAGCGGCACAATTACCTTGTTTGTATAATAATACTAGCGGCCCGCCTGCGGCTTCGCCCGCGTGAACTACGTTATTATTAATTTCTGTCTCCCTGTGTACCTACGTCCTATAAATGACGTTCATGCAAAATTTGAGACTCCTAGCATTTAGTAACGAATGACAAAGACAAATGTCATTAGTAACGAAGTTTCATACAAACTTTCAACCCCAAAAACAAACCCTTAGAAGTTGAATATTGCAAATTCCCGTCTTAGCGAGCACCTACGTCCTATAAATAACTCTTATGCAAAATTTCAGATTCCTAGCACATGTAGATTCAGAGATTTCGTGATGAGTGAGTGACCTTTCGATTTTATATATATAGATTATACGATAAATTCTTCTTTGAGGGCAGTGTGTGTGTGATTATAAAGTGACAAAGTTCGATTCCCACTCGACGAAATTAAATATTTAATATTTTCATTTCATCGCTGTAGTGTCGAGGCAAAACGCGGCGTTGACTACCGCCACTCAACACGGTGGAATCAGAATTCGGTGAAAAATGGGCAACGGTTTTCGTATTACTTTCATTTAATCCTAATGTTACGGATACCGTAACATAACCGTGCTCAAGCTGTCCTATACGTAAGATTCAGCATAAAGTAAAAAAAAACATCCTAGTATATTACAATAAATAACAGAAAAAAAAAAACAAAATTATTAAGAGAAATTGAATCGTTAGCCCCCTTTTAATACGCTGGTTAGGGAATCATTGATAAAATTATTACTTTACAGTTCTTTAACAATATTTTCCACTAAATAATTATTGATAGAAGATTTTCTTTCCCAATTTCTTCATATTTCAAATAATGTTTTTAACTTTTAAAGCGTCCACGACATTGGCAATAAGTTAAGAGAAGGAGGATAACCATGTGAAAATGCCACTTTGTTGACCTCGGCTTCGCATACTTTACATCAGGATTTTTCATACTTATTTTTCCTATATAAAATGTCAAAGTAAAAAGTTTTAAATAACTTTTTGAATAGAATGAGTATTTTGTAACGGAACGCTTTTTTCGTCTTTTTAAACCACTATTTAAAATTAATAAATAACCTCGAACATGGCAAGCTAGTGTTTACGCACTCGTTTTCCAATAAAGCACTTCCGCTCTACTTTGGTTTGAGTGGCGAAACTCAACACCGCAATGAAAAAATCGTATATACTAGATATTTCATTCCCTCGAGTGGGAACTGAATCTGCACCTCGATGGCCTCAATTAAATTTAAATTAAATAGTATTTATTTAGAACTTTTCAAATTCAACATATCTATATAAAATTGTTTAAAAAGTATCTATAAAAACATTCTTATCACACTTATATCCTCTTGGCATCGCTAACAAGCTCAAAATTCTGCTCTGCAAGAACCTATAAACTCGTTCTAAGCGAGCTGAATTGCAATTTGCGTCGTAGTTTGTCATGATTCGGGCTCGTAAAGTTTAGATAAATACAAGTTGGAGTTACTTCGAGCGGACGCATTTCCTGCCTTAGGTATATAAATTTAGATTTACACACCTATAATTTGAATAATATATGGTTATGATTATGAAAGCCCGAAATAGGACTAGCTTAAATTTAAAATATTATCTACATACTAGAGAAGCCAGTTGACTAGCTGTAAACGCGAGATATTATGGGTTTGACCCCCTCTCCCCTTAGGGAAATAACTTATTTAATATTAATTTTTTTGAGTTCCGCCACTCAACAAGCAATACTTTTAGAATTCGGTGAAAAATGGAGAACGGAGTGTCTTAACACTAGGTTCGCTCTGCTTACTATAAATGTAGGATACAGCGGAATAATAAAAAACTTATACTGTTAGTACGTTATTATTAGTTACTCACTCAACAGCTATAACTTCAAATTCCACTTAAAGATTATATCTTTATGGTTTCCAAGATGAAAATAGATGAAATTTTAATATAAAGATAAATTCAGTTTAGCAACTCATTGCCTTAATTAGACAGTAGGCTTCGATACACACTATTGTTTAAGGTTATTGTATACTATCTTGTGCGAAATAACCATAAAATTTGAAGACGCCAAGGGCGATATCCTGCCCATTACGGAGAACACCCTAACATTATAAATCCCCAAAATGGAAAATTGGTATTCCATTCATTGCTGGAGGTCTTTAAAAAAAAATCTGAAAAAATCTGTTGGGCTGTCGACTATTTAAAATAATAATAATAATTCTTTATTTGGAACTAATAAAATATAAGGTAAACGTCACCAATAAACATAATTCGTATGGACTTTTTAACAAACTTTAAAATGATCTTTCTGGTATAAAAGTTTTTATATCGCGATGAAACGAGTCTTAGGTAGTTATCAAAAGTAAAAAATATTATTTAAAATGGCTATAAATATACAATATAAATTAGTACCCACATATTTGGTATTTAAAACTAGAATGGAATTCTAATTTAGTCACGGACAAGTAATATGTTACTGAAATAGGGCCTCATTCCAACCATTTATTATAGTGTAATGAGACAAAAAGTATACTAGTGAGTTGGATTAGTTCCAACAGGCCTGCTTGAAGTTTCATTTCGTTATGCAATATAACTTTTTTGTAATATAATTATAGAGACGATTTTAGAGATTTTAAAAATATATATTTATAATAAATATATATTTTTGTGGGGAACAGAGTGTTTTAGCACTTGGTTCCCACTGCCTACCCTGCTGTAAATTACTGCAATTACTGTAATATTAAGTTATTGGTGTTGTTATTGTCAAAACCTAGTTCCACCTTAGTGATATCTTCATTTAAATTATGTTGAAATAAGAAAACATATGTCAGTTAACTATGAAGTGTCGTCCAATTAACTGAGAAACATGATATTTGTTATTGAAATTTACATTCAATAATTTTAATAAAATAATAATAGCTTGTTCTATAATTTAGTATACAGTTTATTTCTTAATATATGTATAGGGTATATAAAATCCACATATAATCTTGCCGTTTGGTAATAAAAACCCATACTTTCGAACATTCCTGTGAAATACTGAAGGTAACCTGATCTTACGCTCGGCCCTTTCGACCCACATCAACCCTCCTACCTTGACAGTAACATTATTAACACGCACTACACCATTTAGAAAATACCAAGGTACTATTATGACGACCTGCCTTAATAAAATACCGGTAAAGTGAGAGTCGGACTCGCCCACCGGAGTTTCCGTATCAATTTCAGATAAGTCAGTGGGAAGTACAAATTATAAAAGTAGACAAACTTAAGTTTGCAGGCATATGCATTCATTTTGTATGAAATTAACTACAAATATAACTTTGTAATTATTTTTCTCACATTTCCGATTTTTTTATTTATTCGTATTGTAAGTTCTCACTTCGTACGAAATTTCATAGCTCTATAGATCCAAGAAACTACCTTCTCTGTGCTTTAAGGTACCATAGACCTTAATATTTAATATTAATTTCAGCTTGTTATCTTCACGCAATCTTGAAATAAATGGTTGTGACAGACAGACGGACAATAAACTAATTCTAAAAGTGTTCCGTTTTACATTTTGAGATACGGAACCCTAAAAATCGAAAGCTTTCGTTCAATTTCCCTTTTTATTGACCGACCAGGTGAAGGCTCTTCTAAGGGACCGCGTGAAACAATCTTAAATTTTACATCGATATCAACTTAGCTCGTAATCTGTATGGCAAAAGTTTAACGTTATCGTTATAATTTTAATTAATTTTGTTCTGTTAATAAAATTTCTAAGTAATAAATTTTGGATTGTTGTTTGAGAATGTGCTTAAAGATTAAATACAAAGTTAATAATTAGCTAACAAATATATAATGTATTAGCCTCAGGCTGTATTTCGCACATAGCAGCGTAGGCAGAGGAAATCTTATACTAATACACTCAGTTCCCCATTGCCTGCCGAATTCTGGAGGCATTGCGTGTTGAGTGGTGGACCTCAACGCCGCGCTTTGCCTAGACACCAGAGCGAAGAAATAAAAATAAAAATGTAAATAAATATTTCATTTCCTCGAGTGGGGATCGAACCCACAACCAGTTGCGCCTCTCATCTCTCCGCAACTGGCCTTAACATTATAAAGTAGTATATAAAAAACTTATTTTTATTATAATACTAAAATAGACAAATTAGATCCAAGCAAAACGACGAAGAATATTTTTTCGCGGCTGTCACTGTTACGAGAGATACCTCCAGGGGTTTTTAATGTTTATAGATTTAGCGGCTCGAGCTGAGTGATTACGTAATAAAATGGGGATTATTAATTTTTCTCACAGTCACTAGAGGAATATTAAATAAGTGATAATGCTTAAACGTATTATATTAAAATATGTATGACATAACTTACATATTATGTATACAAATACTAATATATTAGTTAAAAATTTTTTTTTTGACCTGGAACCTAGTGTTAAAACACTCCGTTTACTAAATTGAAATAAAGAAATATTTTAATTATATCTAAATAATAAATATTTTAGGAAAGCTGCATATTTTAACGTTAAGGTTCACAGCATGTAATATATGCTATCACATTAAAATTTTTATAAAATCTGGAATTCGCCATGAGACAGAAAAAATTGTTTCTGCTAGAAAAAATCGTGTTATTTAAAACTATAAATTATTCAGGTTCAAATAAATTTGAAGCGGGTTTAATTTTTATTTTTTCTCCTAATTCAGTATTATATCTCTCTCTCTCTTCCTGGCATTAATCCCGGGTATTGCCAGGGTCTGCCGTATTCTGATGAGGAATAACATCAAATCAGCAGTCAAATGAACAGCAAGATAGGCTGATAATTGGCATATAATATGTTACAAATATTTTTTTTTATCTTATACGAACAAGCAACCACACTTTATTCACCCTGGCACACCCCAACCCCACGATGTCATAAATTCAATAAATTCGATTTTCTATAAGCTGAAACTCAGATAGTAGTTTGAAAAACAAATAGTCAAAAATTAAATTTATCGAGAAAGAATCGTCCATTGCGACCGACCGTTTGGCCTCGCGCCAGTATCGCCGCCTTCGCGCCTCTCTCGTGTAATTTACTCATGCGGAACGAGATTAACATGACATCTGCCTTGATTGACTCCTTACTTGCTGTAATGGCAATCAGGCTTAATCTTTTGGTCCCATCTTTCAACGTTTTCATTATTTTTTTTGCTTTACAGCAAATAATTTAACTTATGTATGTTAAGAAATAGAAACGTTAAGACACTCCGCTCCCCACTTTTCGAAAATTCTGAAAGCATTGCGTTTTGAGTAGCGGAATTTAACGCCGCGCCTCGATATCAGAACAAAGAAGTGAAAATATAAATTTACTGTCTGTGTAAGCTTAACTAGTTATGGGTTTGATCCCTTTTTCAAGAATTACAGTATTTGTGCCAATGTGCTTACCTTATTTAGATTAGATTCATTATAAATTATTCAAGTTTTTCGTATTCCTTGAAAAGTAGAAAAAGTAACAAAATAATTTAGATAACGTACTCGTATAAGGTTTAAAACCATTTCGATATATCCCGCAACGCTCAGCAAGATTCACAAACAAATTCAACCAGATTTTAGTTTACGCTGCTAGCTTCATTAAGTGAATTATTTTTATTCCCTTTGCAATGGAATGTAAGCTTCGTTTGATTTGGAAAATGAAAATTTTAATGAAAAGAAATGATTCAAAGAGACTTTTCGTAGTATATTTCTTAAATTATTTATTTTAATTGTGGCTGTCCGTCGTTGCCCAATAGCACAAGCGTGTGACTGTAATGGCGAGTTGGTTCGATTCCCACTATAGGATGAACTCGCAATGTCTCCAAAATTCGGCGGAACTTGGGGAACGGAAGTGTTTTAACAGGAACGTAGTGTCTTAACACTAGGTTACCAGGTTCCCTTTGTCTACCCTGCTAGGTTTATGTAATTTATACTGTGAACTATAAGTCTTATAAATCAATTTCAATAAAGCAGCACTAATAATGATTTCAATAGATTTCCTTGTAACAATCCGAATACTGAAAGATACATTAAAGTTCGAGCTCCGAAGCGAGATTTTCTTTTTAGCTAGTTAAATGTTTGCAACCTTCTCGAAGCTTTAGGTCAGAATTAGTTATTTATAACTTTAACCTTAACATTATAATTTGTAGTAGCTTAAGTAAAAATCTATTTTTTTAACTACTCAATAGTAAAATAATTAACGATATTTAGTCTAAATGAGGATTTGTAATACTTTAATAATATCTTATAAGCTTACTAAGGCGAAACTACTTTCTTTAAGTCATATTTCGCTACATAATTTTTTTTTCGCTACATTAAAATAAAAAATCAGGTGAATAGATAAAGTAAAGTAAAAAAAAGATATAGAAAAAGTAAAATACGGTAAGTGCGGCTCTCCTTCCTGCACTATCCTACCGGAGATGGAACATACATCGCAATCGACGTATGAACTGCCGAAGATCTTGTAGACGTCGACGTTTTAAGTATATTTCTTTTGTGAAATAAATTTGAGAAGCTCAGCGATGAAACATTTGAAAGACTTAGGTTGTTTTTTTTAATATACATATATGAAAAGTAAATAGTTTAAATTTTACATGAAACAACCTTTTTGTGACCACAGGAGTTTAAAAAATAACAGTACGAATATATGTTCTTTATTAATATGCATTAAGATGATCCTATCCTAGAGAATGAAAAAAAAATCTTTCTACTGTATATAATTTTTGTACTGGACGTTTTTTATTAACTGACAGACATAGCTATACATACATACATACATACATACATAGCTTCACGCTGATCCTGGGTGGTTAGCGGGGTAGTCAGAGAGAACGGACCCGCTACGGTCTCTACATACCTCTTTCGCCTCGACCACTGTCATCAACCTCATCATACATGCTCTTCGAGGGTTCCTCATGCTTTTTATGTGACCTTTAAGTATCTTTGATTCTATGTTTTCGAAGGTCAACCGAGGTCTCCCCCTATATAATATATGAGAGACAATATAACAGATATGGGATAAAAGCTACCAGTTCTGAATGTAAGTCAATAATAACTCACGTGAATCACATTTAACGAATTTTAACATGAAATAGCTTATTATTATATTGACAATAGCTCATTACTCCGTCATTGTTCCATTTTAAAATAAATTTAAACAACAATTTTATTGTTATTTCAATAAAACGTGTTGTTGTTATTATATTATGTTTTTGATTAATTTATTTTTATATTTTAAGTAACTTACTATATGAGTTTTATAATAATAATAAATGTAATCAATGTACTTTTATCGATTTCAAGAGTTTAGCAGGGCCAACCTAGTTAGTGCTTACAAGCTTTAAGAGCAATTCGAGAAAAAACTTAATATATCTACCATAAATATTAATATTTTACCATAATTATGGATTCGAACCTTCAACCTCCACGTTCTTAAGTAAGGATAGTGCCAATATAGACCCATCATTATCATCATCACCAACTGTTGGACAAAGGCCTCTCCCAAGGATCTCCATGCCACGCCGGTCGTTCTAAATTAAATATTGATTTATTTTATTTTTATATTATATTTTTATTCCTAACCTATTTATTATAGTTATCAGTTATTAGTGCATTAGTTACCGAGACTAGGATCGCGAACAGCTCAGTGACTTGGAAATGATAAGCTCGTAAGCATTTTCACGCTTCTCCTAGTTTCGCTATAACTTGCTATATTTTAACAATTAGAGTGTTAAATATATATTTTTATTTAGCTTCGGCTTTGGTATCTCGCAAATAACAAGGTAGGCAGAGGGAAACTATAGTTAAAACACTTCGTTCCCTACTTTCGGCGAAACTCTACGCCGTGTTTTTATTTTTACCAGAGTGAAGAAATGAAAGAAATAAATATTTAGTTCCAAGTGGAAATTGAACCACAGCCATCTCCTTTATAGCCACATGCTTTTGCCATTGTGCCGCAATGGTCAATTTAGCATTTTCCAAATATATAAGTAACTAGCGGCCCGCCCGCGGCTTCGCCTGCGTGAACTACGTTATTATTCATTTCTGTCTCCATGAATACCCATGTCCTATAAGTGACATCCATGCAAAATTTGAGACTCCTAGCATTTGTAATAACGTAGTTTCATACAAACTTTCAACCCCAAAAACAACCCCTTAGAAGTCGAATATTGCAAATTCCCGTCTTAGCGAGCGTCCTATAAATAACTCCTATGCAAAATTTGAAATTCCTAGCACATGTAGTTTCTGAGATTTAGTGATGAGTGAGTGACCTTTCGATTTTATATATATAAATGAGAACTATTACAATATATTTGGAAAAGGATACATATAATTAAGAGCAACAAATATATGTTTATTTTATAGATTTTATTTATACTTCTTTGTATAACTTCAATTGAGCATTATGTATAACAAAAAAACAATTGGCAATTATGATTTCCATTAAAAATTAGTAATTTAAATTATTTATGTATTATATTGTGATTATTGAACAGACAACTTGTTTCTCTCAATCCTTCAATTATTTTGAAACAATAAATTGAAATGAAAAACCATTTGTTTATTCATTATTTTTATAATCTCGTACAATTAAGGTATTATTAAAAATATATTAATTACCTTACTACAATACAATTAATATATTTTACCTTTAAAGCGCCACATATTAAATGTGACTTTAATTATTTCACAAATATAGCAGGGTAATAAAGAATTTAGTGATATCTGAATTCATAATGTCGAGTGACGTAACTCAACGTCGCACTTTGTCTTGCACTGGTCAGTAAAGCAAGCGACGAAAAGGGAATGAAAATAGGATTTATTATCCAGAATTGAGGTTACATTCCGCAACTATCACAATTACGATCTACTAATATTTTTTTTTACTTTTTTCCAGCTCCATGCTGAATCCCACATGGCTGGCAGAGGGAGCCTAGTGTTAAAAAGCTCCCCGCCCACTCTCCGCCTAATTCTGGAGAGATTGCGTGTTTGGCGGAAAACAACGCCGCGTTTTGCCACGTTATTAGAGCAAAGAAATTAAAATACTAAATATCCCATTACCTCGTACAGACATAACGTAAAGCCAATAAAGTCCCAATTATAGTACCACAAGTTACCCCAATTATAATACCAGGATAAATCATTTTTTTAAAACAATTTAGCTTATGAAATAGTACTATTCCCTTAACAGGAAGAAATGAAAACACACAGCCATTAATAAAACGACATGCAATCAATTTTTGAACGTGAAAACAACTGTCAAATATTTCATACGAATCGTTTGTACGTCGGTTATTAGTGTGTACCGCTATTTGGTTAGACACATTATTGAATGAATTTTATTTCGATTTCTATTTAATAGTTGTTTCAATATGGAAGTGCTTCTTGCTATATTACAAAGGTTTTTTTAAAAATCCTAGGTCGTCATTTAAGGTGTATTTAATTACTTTAATTATGACTTTTTATTTTTGAAATTTGCTTCACGCTGTAATCCCGCATATAGCAGGGTAGGCAGTAGAAACCTAGTGTTAATATATAATTTCGCCATTTTCCGCCAAATTTTTGCTTAGTGGCGGAAATCAAGGGGGGAGCGGGGAAATTACAATATTAATTAATAATAGTTCATTCCCCAGAGGGGGGATAGAATCCACAACCGTCCACACAACCTTCTCCGCCACTACGTTTTCGAATAAACTTTAGGTACTTAATTTTAATTAGTGGGATAAATTTAAAATATATAAATAATATAAAAACGCAATCGAATATAACAATCAAAATCGAAATCTGAATCGAATAATTAGCTGTAATCGTCATGTATTTAGCTATCTGGTCTAGTTTCTTTTGCTACACAGTATAAAAACAACAATATTTAAAAAAATATATTATATTCTTTATGTAATTTTTAAATTAAAGTTCTTTGAAGTTTGTATATGGAAAGTAAAACGACTATCATTTTACTAAGAATTTACGTTAAATGTGTGTTCTTTCTTTTCTAGTTAAACCAAAGCCAACTTTGTTATAAAGACAAAGTAAAAGAGACTAAATATAATATTTTCAAAGATGAAAAAATGTAAATAACGACAATATAATTTGAAATTTCCCGTCTAGAATGAAAGTTACATTAAACTTAAAACGTAACGTAAAAGCAGCTGACCCGTACATAGCAAAGTAGACAAAGGGTACTTAGGAACCTACTTTTAAGACATTTAGCTCCCAATTAAGACTTTTCCCTACTATTTTGAGCAGAATTTTCGAGGCAATGTACAATTATTCTTCGAGGTTTGTTACAAAAGGGAGGAAATGAAAATAATAAATAATAATTTATTTCATCGAGTGAGAATCGAACCCACAACCCCCACAAATATGAAACCACAAATAACTTGTACTTAGAAATAACCACAGTTCTTGAAGATAGTTTATTTCAAGTCACTGATACCTCGAGTGTCACGTCTTGCTAATCATCTTCCGCTTGAATAAATTACAGGGTAAGGTACGATTTTAGAGTAGCATAGATTGCTTCGTTTCACTGAACGCTATTTTATATAGGTATTTTTATAATGTACTAGCGACCCGCCCGCGGCTTCGCCTGCGTGAACTACGTTATTATCAATTTCTGTCTCCATGAGTACCTACGTCCTATAAGTGACGTCCATGCAAAATTTGAGACGTTTGAGAAGTTTCATACAAACTTTCGACCCCAAAAACAACCCCTTAGAAGTCGAATATTGCAAATTCCCGTCTTAGCGAGCACCTACGTCCTATAAGTAACTCCTAAACAAAATTTCAGATTCCTAGCACTTGTAGTTTATGAGATTTCGTGATGAGTGAGTGACCTTTCGATGTTATAAATATAGATATAAAATGATATAAACATTTTTTGATATAAACATGTTATATTAATTTATTTAAATTTATGATATATTATTTTTTGTTAGGTTCACTCCCGCGGTGTTTCCCGCACATACTTGTAGCAGGGTGGGCAAAGGGAACCTGAGAAACCAGTGTTAAAATACTCCGTCTGCATTAAAACTATTCTGTTCAACACTTTTCTCCGAAAGCACGAGACATCGCGTGTTAAGAGGCCAAACTCAACGCCACTCTTTGCTTCATTAGCAAGGCATGGAAATGAAAATAATAAATAATTTATCCTCCAAATAGGAATCGAACCCACAACGGTCATGTTTACAGTCGCACGCTCGTGTCATGATATATTGGTGCATTCTTTCATCATCATTCATCATTTGTAGTCTAACCTAGTATAGTATAATTCACTCCGCTGGCCACATTTCTTTTGTAGAGAACACTAGACGGTTGACTCCTTGTAATAATATACAAAAATAAATATTTTTAAAAGATAGTGCATTTTGTTTCTATTATAGCGCTTATAGCAGTGTTTAGTTGTGCATGATATTCTTGACAGCTTCCATTTTTTTGTTGTTTTTTTTTTGAGGGTATCGTAGCGCAGGGGCACAAGCGTGTGTAACGCGAGGGTTGTGGGTTCGATTTCCACTTGAGGGAATGAAATATTTAATATTTTCATGTCCTCGCTTTGGCAACGAGGCAAAGCCTGAGTTCCGATACTCAACCTGCAATGCCTCCAAAAGTCGGCAAAAAGTAGAGAATGGAAGTCATAATGGGAATGGATCCCAGGTACCCCTACGTTGCTATGTGCGGGATACAGCGTGAAGCTAAAAAAAATTAATTCAAACAAAGAGACTAAGAACTTTGATATTGTAGTAAACTTGTTGTAGCATTAGTTTGGCAAAGTACATTNTGCAAAATTTGAGACTCCTAGCATTTGTAGTAACGAAGTTTCATACAAACTTTCGACCCCAAAAACAACCCCTTAGAAGTCGAATATTGCAAATTCCCGTCTTAGCGAGCACCTACGTCCTATAAGTAACTCCTAAACAAAATTTCAGATTCCTAGCACATGTAGTTTATGAGATTTCGTGATGAGTGAGTGACCTTTCGATTTTATAAATATAGATATAAAATGATATAAACATTTTTTGATATAAACATGTTATATTAATTTATATAAATTTATGATATATTATTTTTTATTAGGTTCACTCTGTATCCCGCACATACTTGTAGCAAGGTGGCAAAAGAGAACCTGAGAAACCAGTGTTAAGATACTCCGTCTGCATTAAAACTCTTCAACACTTTTCTCCGAAACCTTGAGACATCACGGGTCAAGAGGGTAAACTCAACGCCACGCTTTCCCTCGTCAGCAAAGCGAGGAAATGAAAATATTAAATAATTCCTCCAAATAGGAATCGAACCCACAACGGTCATGTTAACAGTCGCACGCTGGTGCATGACACCATTATATATTGGTGCATTCTCAATTATTTGTATTCTAACCTAGTATAGTATAATTCACTCCGCTGACCATATTTCTTTTGTATAGAATACTAGATGGTCGACTCCTTGTAACAATATACAAAAATAAAACTTTAAAAGACAGTGCATTTTGTTTCTATTGTAACACTTTCAGCAGTGCTTAGTTGTGCATGATATTCTTGATTTTCTTTTTTGAGGGTATCGTAGCGCTGGGGCACAAGCGTGTGATTGTAACGCGAGGGTTGTGGGTTCGATTTCCATTTGGGGGAATGAAATATTTTATATTGCAGGCAACTCGCTCTCGTAACAATCGCTTTGGCAACGAGGCAAAGCCTGAGTTTCGTTACTCAACCCGCAATGCCTTCAGAATTTGGCGGAAAGAAGAGAACGGAAGGCACGTTAGAAGAAGTATTAGCGTTCAAAAGAGTACGTTGCTATGTGCGGGATACAGCGTGAAGCTAAAAAAGAATTTAATTCAAACAAAGAGACTAAGAACTTTGATATTGTAGTAAGCTTGTTACAGCATTAGTTTGACAAAGTACATTTTACTTTATGTAATTTTAGTTTTTACTCTTTAGTTCGTTGTTTAAAGACAGTGTTTTTTTGTTAAAAATTAATTAATTTAAATAAACATCATTAGTTATTTTTTTTATTATTTTTTATTATTTTATTATTTTTTTGTTATTTTAAAAAATATTATTATATTTTTTTTTTAAATAAACATCATTAGTTATTTTATTAAGACAATATATTTAGATATTCGAATTGACATTTATTTGTTAAATCTAGAAAGAAAGTGATATAACTCTTCTTTGTTTAAAAAATAAACAAGTCTCATTTAACAATAAAACTAGTATAGTTACTTTTCTCATAAAACAATGCAATAAAAGCAACAGAATATAACAACAATCAAGAACAAGTGGGAAAACGTTGGAAAGCTTATAAATTCCACGTCACTGCACTGATTGCGTTTGTGGTCTCGGTCACTGTTGCGGAATTATAACTTTATATAAGTAGCACTGGGGTTCGAATATTACTGGGATAGGATTTTTTTAAATATATTTTTTAATAGAATAGTTGTTTAATTTTTTTTAATCAGCCTATCGCCATCCCCTACTGAACGTAGGCCTAAACATAGGCCAACAAGCGTCAACCAAACATTTTTTAATTAAATCGTATAAATCAAGAATTAGAATTGAAGCCAGTGGCGGTTCAAGGTTCATAAATGTGTATGGGTTTGATTTCCATTTGAGGATTTATTTCTTATACATTTCCTATTCATTTCTTTGCTCTTCAAAAAAAATATTTTAATTAAAATAAGCAATTTGCTTACTCTGTCATTAAGTTATTTTGCTTAGATTTAATGGCACAGACATACAAATCATGCATATTTATTATGTACTAATAAATAAATATATTCGTAAATGAGTCCATTTATAAATATTTTTTATTTTCCGAAAAAAAATTCTTAAGCATTTGACAAAATTCCTCACCAAATACATTTGCTACTGTCAATAATAACACCAAAATTATATGCCTAATGAAGCTTGCAAGTTTTGAAATCTGTGGAATTTATTCGGCCCGAAAAATCGAGGGAACGAACTGAAGCGTGGAAAAAGTATTTAATTGCTCCCAAGGAGGAGAGTATAGCGAAAATTCGGGTAGCGAATTTATAGGAGCTATTTGGATGCAAATGACGAGCTGGGCTTGGCCTTCGCCTGTGACGGTGTAACCCCTGAAGAATAAGTGAGAAACGTCTTACGAGGAAAGGGGATCGGGTGCTCTTTAGTATTTATTCGGGAATTCGAGCGTGGAAGTGCGGCACGCTATAAAACACTTTTGTATGTTCAATGACGCTAAAGTAAAAGGCTTTGTAGTTTTATCGATCGTACAATTTAATGACGCTATTAGTATTTCTTTTTTTTTCAATTTTGATAGAAGGGTGTGATTCTAACGCGATAGTAGTGGGTTCCATCACTTATTACTTATTAATATATTAATTTCTTCACTTTCCCGGCACCAAGGCAAATGCCCAGCGAGGAGTTCCATCACTCAGCACGCAATTCTTAGAACAAATTCAGCAGAGAATTATGAACGGAGTGTCTTAACACTAGGTTTCTACTGCTTACACTGTTGTGTGCGAGATAGAGCGTGAAGCTCAAATTTTTTCCTATTTTTACAGAAAAGTGTAGAAACGGATTGTAAAGCTTTCAATAATTAAATAATAGACTGCTTGACTGTAACGTAAATATATTGAAACTGAAATCGGTGGTTTTCGTCGAAAAATAAATTACTAATTCAATTGGGGTAAGGTGAGAGAAATGGTCTAGTGGCTGAGATGCCCGCGGCAAAAGTCCTGAACTGAAACTTCCTAACTATCACCACAAAGGATTGAATGTCGAAGTTGCTTAGTAAGTTTTCCAAACAAAAGACTAAAGTGCATCTTTGTCCCAGCGCGGCGCCGCTATCTTCTTTTTACGAAGAATAAGAAAAGTGCTCGGAGAGCATAACGCCTGTGTTAATTTTTTGAATAAAAAGTTTTGAAATTGATAGTTAATAAAAACTGTTTATTACGAAATATAGTAGCTTCTTGTCTAGAAATTAACTACCGGAAGCCAAGTTCCCAAAAGTTCCCAAATCTTATTACAATATCAAAAAATTAAAACATCTTCACGCTGTATCCCGCACATAGCTGGGTAGGCAGAGGTTACCTAATGTTAATACACTACGTTCCCCATTTTGTGTGTACCCACGTGACTGAACTAAACGCCGCACTTTGCCTCGACACCAGAGCAAGCTATTTCATTTCCTCGAGTGAGGATCGAATCCACAACCAGTCGCGTTTATAGTCGCACACTTGTACCCCTGCATCACGACTACTCATTCTTAATGGTTATTCTAAATGTTTAGTTATTTCCTGACTTTAACCACACTATCGTCCGTATTATAAAAATGACCATCTTACTATGCAAGTTTTATGACATCTTATTAACAAAACAGACTAATAAAACCTGAGAGTGGACCCTCATATTTGTAAAAAAATTGTATAAATCCATTTATCAAAAAAGAATGATTTATAGCCGGGAACTCTTTCTGTAAATACAAATGAGAGAAGTAAGGTCCTTGGGTCACTGCCAAAGAGAAGCTTGATTAATGATTTTTGAGGCACATAGAATAGAAATGTTTGTTGCAAAATAAATCCTAGCGAGCACGCTTCCGACACGACAATATAGCGTCGTTTTGTGTTTCATTTTTAAAGTCATTTTAAACTCATTTCTTTTAGTTACACAAAGTTAGGAATTTTAGTACTATTCTTTTTGCCTGTAGCGAATGCTGTTTAGTCTTTTCATTTGAATAATCTCGTAATTGTGGGACATAAAAAGTCATATGTACTTATTTTAGTATCTTTTTCTTAAATACTTAATTAATATCTATCTATTTCTATTATCTTTTAAGAAAAACTTACAAAACAGTATAATTTTTTCATTAAAAATATTATTGTTTTCTTTGTTATTGTTGTGTATGCAAGTTCACATTTTCCTTTGTTCTTATTATGAGCATTTGCGTAAAATGGGACTTAAAACCACACTTAGCATTTGACTTTTTTAAATACAAAATTTTTATATTTTAGCAAATATATTATTTCAGAATACTCGTATAGCAATATCATATTTTTACATTAATGATACCTATACTTGTAATGAAAAAAAAGTGAAGAATAAGAAAAAGTTATCTTTTTAAAATTTTAATATGGACCTGAGCCATCGAGTTCTATTTATACTGTACTTGAATTAAAATATTAAAAGCAGCTTTACACGTTTTTTGTGAAAGATTGTTACGACACTCCGTTCTCATTAAAACAAAACTCCAATCAAATCGAAATTAAATTATTAAATATTTCATTGCCCCTAGTGAGAATCTAACCCATAACGGTTGCGTTTACAGTAGCACGGTTGTACTCCTGCGAAACGATGTTCTCAGGCTTATTTAATTAATATTTTTCATTATAAAAACAACAAAAATTGAATATATTATTTTAAACTACCTTCCTTTCTAAAATTTTAAACTTACGTTCCCTATAGTTCCCAATACCTACCAAAAATTATAACGATTTAGGCAAAATATAATTAATCACTACATCAGTCGCCTACTCGCTTAGAAGGCGAACATTACCAATAAAAGCAAATGGATTGTGAAATGTCGTATCACGAACACATCTGCTCGTGCGTGATACGAACATCACTATTTACTATGAGTTTTTTTAGAATTACGGTGTAAGATTTTGGGACTTTTTCTATATAATATTTTTCTTAGATTCACGCTGTATCCCGGCGTGAAACAGAGGGAACCTCAGATTAAGTTTTTTATGAATTCTGGGGGCATTGCGTGTTGAGTGACGGAATTCATCACCGCGCTTTGTCTCGTATAGGATAGCAGTATAGGCAGAGGAAACCTAGTGCACCCCATTCTCCACTTTCCACTGAATGTTTTAGAGCGAACGAGTGTCAGAGCGAAGAAATGAAAATATTAATAAATAATCATTTATTCCCGCGAGCGGAGATCGAACCGACAACCATCGCATTACATTTACACCCTTGTGCCCATACGCCACGACTGGCCTGGTCGTTATAAATTATATAAATAAAAATAAATCCTATTAAAGTACTAACTATTTACCTATATCCGTATATTATAGCAATAAAGGAACTTCTGGTAGCTTCTACCGTTTTAAAGATCGATTTTCTCATTGTACGTGCCTCCATATAAAGTGTGGTTCACGAAAGTGATTGTAAAGTAGTGGAAAATTCACAGGCATGCGAGGCCACAGCCGTTCTGCCGTATAATGAAAAAGGACTTGAATAACTTCCGTTTTTTTAATATTTTGTCTTTTTGGTTGAAAAAAATAATAATTTTAACAGTATTTAATTTTTTATAAACGTTATTCTACACTTATGAGCGGAGTTTTCGTCTGGGTACTTGCGTCTTTAACCGTGACCGTACTTGACACGGTAGCCCTTGCCCACTTGTCGCAGGTGTAGGGCGATGTGCCTGCGCGTCGTTTTGCGGCGACGCCCTAGCCGTACCCAGTCTGTTGTTGGTTCGTTCCATATTGTGGCTGTTTGTGGTTTTCCTGGAGCGACTGCCGTCTGACCTCCAAAAACCCCTTTGTGAGGAAAAACCGAGGGGAGAGGAAAATAGACGGGGGGTAGGATAGGTAAAGGAGGGAGCTGGAGAAAGGAGGAGGAGAGGGGGGGGGA